>JAYRBV010065672.1:0-16775 GCA_036023255.1 Mitrocomella polydiademata
TTTGTTTATTTTCCTATATTTGTGTTTGTTCCTTAATCCAACAATTATTTATTTATTTTTTACGTGACCTTAACATAAGAAGAACCAAAAGAAATATTGATTAATAATAATAATAATATTAGCCATCGCTCGGGCGGGATAAAGGTTTCCGCTCGCTGCGCATTATCAAAGAAATCTTTAGCGCACGGCTTTTGCCACCATTTTGCCTATTGTGTTATTATTGTGGGGCAAGTCCTTTTGATCAAAAGTAATGCGGAGCAAGCAGGTTTCTTTTTCTGCCATTTTGAAATATTGTGATCTGTGAACGTTTTGCTTTCTCTTCCTCTCCTTGGAATTGGTAAATTAAACTTTGTCAAGAACAAAATGTCTTCAAGAAAACGGAGAGGTGCACGAACTGAAGGTATGTAGCTTTCTAACGCAAATCCCTTTGTACAATCTACAAACAAAAACTAGCTAGAAAAGAGTTTTTCTAAAGTGTTTTTCTAATATTTATGTCAAAACAAAGTAGAGTATCAGCGGCGTATTTAGAAAATATTTGTAAGATAAGATAAGATAAGATAAGATTTATTCGGCTAAATTTCAAATAAGTAATTTGTATTTTAAAATTGTGTTAAAAGAGGATTCGTAAATCTCTGTTAAATTTTAAATGATAACTTGTCAAATAAAATACAAAAAAACTCACACTACCACAAAATCAATTTGCTGTGTTTTTATGTAATCTGCAGTCTGGGCTTCAAAGAGGTTTGGGTATGAATTCAAAGCAAATTCAACATGGTGCAGGGCTCGAAATAAGGGCCAGTCACCGGTCATTGACTGACCAATATCAGATTTTTAGATATTTTTTATGATCATATACCAGTTTTATGAATAGACAATTTTCATATCAAGCTACCATTTGTCCCCTTTCACTTTCAAACCAACAACAAACAAATGTACGGAATCGATAATCTACTCTTGTGACGGCACAACGTTTTCACTCTCTCCCGCACACGTACGAGAAAACCGCGCAGAAGTTTCCCAACATTTTAAGCGCTATTCCCCAGACTAACAAGCCTTGATAAAAACAAATCTTCTTTTGGCAATGTGTGCAAATCAAACTATATTCTGCGGTCCGCAATTTGCTTTCAGAAAAAATAGCTCAAGAGCTGTGTCCAAACTTCCTAAAATATAATTTTGTACAGGTTTTGATCTAAGTTGCGTGCGTGTTCTGACCAATGGAGATTTAGTCGTTGTAACAGTAAAGAGGTGGAGTGTGTGGTTTATTATTTGTGATCGTACAGATGGGCTGTTGTGTATGAAATGGATTTGTTTGTCCACTTACATACATACATATTACAGTCATATATACATATTACATATATACATATTACATATATACATATTACATATATACAGCTGAAATCCGTGAAAGGGGATAAATGGTAGCTTGATATGAAAATTATCTATTGCGTTTAAGATTGTTAAATTCTCTAAATTAGTAAAATTTTCTTCGTTGCTCTACCATTGTAGGGACCGTAATCCAGCACTACATTACTCAATATATTTGACTGTTAAAAATGAAATTCTTATTTCGAGCGCTGTGTTGCCCCTAACAAAGTATATATCACCTTTGCCGGGGCTTTTGACAGGATTTCCCTGTACTTTGCTCCTTGGATTACTGCTCTACATACCATTTCCCTAGTTAATCCCCTGGTAAATTAATCTATGTAAAAACTTTAGAATCCCCTGGTGATTGATCGAAAAACCCCTCTAACATTCATGAAATAACTTTCAATCTCCCCGTTAATTAATTGTTCCGAAAAACCTCTCCAATTTCCATAAAATACCATAAAAATTTCGGTTGGTTCAAAGATTTTGTTTTAAGCCAGACGTTGTCAACCTTGTATTTGAATTTAAAAATTAATTTTCTCTAATAGCAAGTCAAAAAATTTTATCCATTTGATTTACAGTTTACAGACAACTTTAAAGGACTATTAGCAAAATATTTTGCCTCTACGTTCAATAAATTTAATTCCTCTTGCCACAAAGGTAACGGAAAATAGGCTGGAAATAATATCAAAATTGATATAAAAATAAATTTGGAATTCTCAATGTCTGAGTGGACACCCTGTGATATATCAGTATGCCCTGGGTATCAAAAATTCAACAGAAAATGTATGAGTTTAATCACCAATTAAAATCACCAGGTGTTTCTTGACTTTTTACTAGTTTTCTCTGAATCACCCAGTCAATTTTTTTCCTGATATAATTTTAGTGGGGAAGTTAAGATATATCCATTAGCGATTTTACAAGACAATTTTTCCTGTGTTGCTATGTATTATATGCAGTTGACCTGCTCTTCTCAACTCAATTTAATCTTTAATCTGATCTTCTTATCTGTACAAATTTTGATGTTGGAAACAGTAATAACATGTGTTATGTGACTTCAGGAGCGTGCCCAAAAGATTGTTCCAAAGAAGAACGAAAAAATGGCTATTAAATCATTCATGGATCGCTCTTTTTAAATCTTAGGAACGATGTTTTGTCTCAAAAGAACGATTACAGAATGATTTAAGAACGATTTAAGAACAATTCTTTATAGCGATCTAAGAACAATTATAGTCGAACAATTAAGAACGATCTCTAAAGAACAATGTTTGGAAATTGTTCCTTTCTGTTTTTCAGGAACGTTCTTCCGAACAACTCGCAACAAAATCATTCGAATGATTCAAGAACAATCTTTTGGGCACGCTTCCTTATGCATTCCATCCTTGACTTATGCATTAAAGATCCCTTACACATTACCTATTGAAAAACAGAATTCTATTCATTTAATACCCACAAAAATTAACCCCGCCCCCCCCCCCCGTGCACACACAGATTTTATGAATAGGGGAAATCAGACTCAATTTTTTTAGAATAATCAGTAAATTTGGAAAAACTACCAATATTTGGTTGAATTACCAAACCAAGCCCATGTCAGTATTCAAAACATATGGATCCGTGGCCGAGTGGTTAAGGCGGCGTTGGGCTTTAGGATCGAAAGGTCGGTACAGAGGTTCAACCCTGCTGTGAGGCTCTTGGTAGTGAAAATTGCTAATCACTGCTAATTCTATAAAACTCCTTTGTGAGTGTTTTGCAAGGAAGGCAGGACCTTCTAGTTTAAACTGAAGAGGCTATCATGGGTAAAGATTATCAAAATAAAATAAATGAGTAAATAAATAAGCTTTCTTCTTGATTAATTAGATTTTATGCACGTGAAGTTTTTTGTTCCACTTTTTACTTCATACGATGTAGTTCTTGAATTTTTGATGTTTTAGGTACTGGAATTGCACCAAAGAAGGCTACAATTCGTGTTACACCATGTTCAATTCCATACAAACATAGCCCAATGCTGCCAAAATTTAAAACAATTGATAAGATACTTTATGTAAAAGAAGATACAAAAAACAATTATGCAGCCCCTTCCAAAATCAAAGCAGTTCGTAAAACAGTTGCTACTGTACCAATAAAGAAGATTTTGATGAAAATGCCAGATCGTGGTTCTTCAGCAATCACAAAACCTGACAGGAGCAAGCATGGAAAAATCCCTGTTAAAAATGTAGTTATGAAGATTCCAGAGCAACGCGTAACTTCAACTATCACCAAACCAGACAAAAGTAAGAACGGGAAAAAAGCTTCTTCCCTAGAACTTGAAAACACAAAGGGGAATAAAGCACAGACAGTACATTCTAGAACTGACAAATCAAAACATGACAAAAACTTCACACATATCACACCTGAAGCTGCTATTTTTGATCTCAGCAAATCTTCTTTGCCAACTGACATCGAGGAAAAATTCAACATTTCTGCAACTTTGTTTGGGCTACTACCAACAAGCTCAAATGCATCTCCATTAAATGTTCTATCTGATGTATCATCACTATCAGAAATTGCAGAAACTTCTTCAGTGAATTCTTCCACCAGTCTCTTACTTCAAAAATCACCTGTTCAAAAAGTCTTTATTAAAAATAAAGAAGATGGCATTGAGAATACAACACCTCAAAGTATCATTGAAACTATTGAGCAAATGAGCACACAGGCAGAAGCTGCCAGTAAAGTTGTGAATAGTTTGGTTGCAACAACACTTTCTGATGATATACCAAGTCTTCATATTAGAAGATTTCAAAGTAGCAAAGAAACTGAAGTGGAGAAAATGATTAAAAATTCTATCAGCACTAAGAGCAAAACAGGCTCCAAATCCACCTCTGATGTTGATGTTGTTAATGTTAAGGTAGCAATGCAACCTGAATCTACTGTAACATCCAGCGAGCTTGGTACTTATCTGAGGATGTTAAGCGATGAGGACAGTACAGATTTTCTAGATTGTGTGTCTTCACCAACAGATTCAAGAGGGTCAAACGACGAAGAAGATGGATTCAATGTTAAAAAGGAACTATTATCCCCATTAGAAATTCCGGAAAATAGTGATCAAGTCAAAGTAAATGACGTTTGCAAGAACATTCTCAGCCCGAATGTGCCAATGTCAACAAGTATTGCATCAATGTTTGCCAGGAAGCGAAACACTTCTTCGTCATCCGAGAGTCCTGAATTGATGAGAGTACGAATAGCAGAAAGCTTACTCCTTCTCAGTGAATTGAATAAATCGAAATGTAAGTATTAACCTACTTTCCTTTGTCATAAATTATTTATTCTTTTGATCCAATGATTTTAATTTTAAAGGATTTAAGCAAGGTAGACTGCAAGGTTATTCTACTAATTTACGATGAACTCGCGAAAATTCTATGTGGTTTACTGTAGCTAGATGTCAAATTAATGAATGTGTAGTTATGATTATAATGAAATTGAGTTGAATCCGCCACTTAGCTCATCTATCTGGTAATGTCACGTGGATATGTGGTAAGGTATTCAATTGGAACTGTGTTTCACCTGATCAGTGGTAGAGCTATCGCCCGGCAAGCGAGAGGTCGTGGGTTCAAATCCCATTCGATCCACAGTATTTGGATCACTTGTCTCAGTTGAATTAAGTGCGATAATGTGAACATCACAAAAAAAATGTATACTTGTAAAATATACTGCACATTGGCCTCATATATATATACAGTATTTCTTTTTGGCTAACAACAAGTTGATGTGTAGCCATAAAGTCTTTCAAAAACATATGTTGAAAAGTTTTCTGCTGATAATTTATGGTACGCAATATTCTTTTGCCATTTTTAGTTTGTGTCAGTTGTAAAAAACCAGTTCAAGGGGATTGTATACTTCATGGTAATCCTATGCATTTGATGAAGAAAACAAAATCAGTCATGTCTCTACCTCAGACTCTGACTATTCAAAAAAGTTCATTACCCAAAGCTGGTTTGGGAGTGTTTTCTCTGAATATATCTGAAATTGGATCACTGTTTGGTCCAATGGAAGGTGAAGAATTGAGCTGTGAAGATAATGAGAAAAGAACAAACAACTCATTTGTTTGGGAGGTCAGTATAATTTGTTAATGTAAACACCCACCCTCCCCCCGACCCAATAAATTATGGGTGCCTTCTGGACTTTGGTAAAACAAGCTACTATTAGTTCTTCAGGGATGAAAAGATGAAAATTGTACGTTCATAGTACGTTCAGGAGACCATTTACGTATACATATATTTAATTTCTTTAAGATTTATAAGGAAGATCGGCTATCGATAGCTCACTACTTGGACTGTGTGAATCAAGAAAAGAGTAATTGGCTTCGTTTCATCAATTGTGCAAGGTTTGAAGAGGAACAGAATTTAATTGCCGAACAACATGACAAGAAAATCTTCTTCAAAGCTTATAAAAAAATATTGCCTGGTGATGTTAGTATCTAATTTTTTGTTTAATCTGGTTAGAGAATGTGATGCTTTTCTCAAATTGTGTAAAAATATTTGCAGCAATAAAATTTAAAATTTTGATAATAGAATGTATGGATGATTTATGGATGAAGTTTAATCAATAAAAATCCAAATATGTAATTGTATTAGTAATCAAATGTTTAGGGTTATTCATGTGATTACTATTTATAATAATCACAAAGATTTTCACATGAAATCAACCGGATTTTATTAATTTTGTTTGGTTTAGGAACTGTTGGTGTGGTATGGTAATGCTTATGGGAGTGTGTTACAAGATTTACTGACATCGGAAAGTGACGGATCCAAGAAGGGGAGTACTGATGAAGCCAAGAACAAGGAGAAAGAGAAGGTCATCGGGGACAAGAAAACAGAAGATGTTGACGACGAGGAGGATGAAGCGCACCAAGATACTAGTATTGGTAAGCTTTTAAATGATTTTGCACTGAAAAATTACTTCTAAATTTATGTTACGTTGACAGCTTATATGACGTCATTATATAAGACCCAATTTCTACCTAGAAAAAAATGACAAAATCCATCCAAAATCCATGTTTTTAGGTTTGAATTAAAATGCAGACAAAAAGGACTGTTGTGTTCCCATTAAAACAGAAAGGGATTTTTTCAAATCAATAGTAATGAAAGTACGGATGCTATATTAAAGGATATGACCAGACACCAGATAATAACACGTTTCAAATTGCTTATGCCACTCAGCAATAGGGGTGGACTGGTGCGAGATTACTTTATTTATTACTTTATTGGTAGGAAATTTTGCATTTTCGCGAAATTTAAATTTCACCGTTGATGAAATGTAGCAAATTTCGCGGTAGATGAGAACTAGGCAATTATTATCGAAAGCCGTTTGAAAGAATAAAAACACCGAAAAGAAATCAAATTTTGTGTTTGAACATTTTTTCAAATTTCGCGGTTAGCAAATTATGGGGAAATTCGCAGGAGTTCGATGAAAAAATGGCAAATTTAGTTCTCACAAAAGTTACTGACAAATAGTGTAGTACTCTCTTTTTATAAACTTGGACCTTCCCCACATCTATTTCTAGATTTCCGGTATAACTCCTTTCCTATGAATTTCAATTTAGACCATTTTCGATGCGCTGGGTGTAAATCTGTGTTTTCGTCTGAATACTACCTGGATCGTCATCGCACTTATGTTTGTCCGGAATCGTCCGAATTTCATTGCGACAAGTGCAGCAAAATCTTCAAGAATATCGCCAACTATAAACGCCACAAACGCCGTGGATGCGAGCTGGAAAAATCGTTTAAGTGCATTATATGCTCTGCGGCGTTCACCCAAAAGGCCAACTTGAAAGTTCATCTGAAGACACACTTAAACATCCGGGATTTCAAGTGCCACTATTGCGACCGGTACTTCTCCCGGAACACGTTCCTAAAGAATCACATTATGTCCGTACACGAGAAGGAGAAACCATTTGTTTGTTCGGAATGCGGAAAGACGTTCTCCCGGATGGATTCCATGAAGCGACACGCCGCACTGCATAAGGACCGTGAATCCCGGTGTGATTACTGTGGCATGATGTATCACACGCTGAACAATCTAAGTATGCATATTAAACGGAATCATACCGATAATACCGAAATGCTAGAAGATAAATGCCGGGTGTGTTTGAATACATACGCAGACATCAAAAGCCACATGTTTTTCTTGCACCAAAAGAAAGCCGTCGAGAAGTGCAATGTGTGTAAGAAGTCTTACCGCAATCTAACCAACCACATGAAATCTCACGAACGAGAAGAAAGCGGGAAACAGGTGTGTCCAATTTGTGGCAAGCAGTTCGTCTCTTTGAACGGCCATATGAAGAAGCATATCCACGATGCAAAGTTGTTCCAATCCGGACAAATTTCTGTCAGCATCGAAGGTCTGAAGGTTGATAATCTTGTGAATGCTGAAATTTCGAACTTGGAAAAGTCTGAAAAGTCTACAATCCGCACGGAAGATCTCGTTGAAACAAGCGAAAATGCAGATCGTTCAAGCGAAAATGTCACTTCATCGGGTGATATTCCAATAGGCGCATTTGAGACTGTTGACGATGAAGTTCCAACAATGGTGAAAAGTGATACCGAAAGTAAAATTATACCCATGGCAAAAACCGGCAACGGAAATGTGTCAGCCATTGCAAAAGGTGAAGAACAAATTATCGCGATGATAAAGAAAACCAGTGAAACGTGATCAACGGAAGGAATCAACATCCAGTGAAACGTGATCAACGGAAAGAATCAACATCCAGTGAAACGTGATCAACGGAAAGAATCAACATCTAGTGAAACGTGATCAACGGAAAGAATCAACATCCAGTGAAACGTGACTCAGCGGAAAGAATCAACATCCAGTGAAACGTGACTCAGCGGAAAGAATCAACTTCAGCAAAAAATATACATACTGATTTTATCGAGCTAGAACTCTGATACCATATGATGCATTATAACGTTATAACACAAATTTTACAGTGCCTTATATGCAAAAAAAGTGCATTTTTAATGAAATTGGTGAATTGAAAATTCTCACAGTAAATAAGTATCACTACCAATAAGTATCACGTACATAACGTTAATTTGATGTTGATTTAATGTCCGCGCTGGTTCATTCATTTTTGATGATGTTTAATTCAGTCGAGTTGCTTTTATTTTATTATACATTTCTCCAAATCTAGAAAAGAAAACACCAGTTAACGACTAGGCTAGTACATAGGATTATCGCTGATCTCACTTTTCCTTGTGGTCTCATCATCAATTTAAACTGTGTGTTATATTTTTATGATTTCCGAAATTTATCACATATATTTACTAGAATGATATTAGCTTGCATATTGTATTCGAATCATTATGATTGCCGAGTAGCTCCCGATTAAATGTAATTCTTCATTTTTTATGTAAACCTGTGTTTTATTTAGAACAACCCCAGTTACCCGATGTATAGTCTCTGCGCAGAATCAAATTTTCCGTTCCCTGTGTACCGTTTCGGGATTTTTTGTCCTCCATGGTCTATCGGCATTAGTTAAGACCTAAGTCAAAACCTGGAGAATACTGGAAACTTTAATGCAAAATACAAGGTTTTTAAAAAATATTGGCTTGAATATAGACTTTTTAGACTTGCTGATTTTGTTTTTGTTAATGCTACATTATATTGTATCAGCTATAGCCAAAGCTAAGCTATTACATAATAGGGTTTGATCAATTTGCTAGTAGGAGCGTTTATTAAGAGTGAGATGTTTTTATACAAGATAAACGTTATTTATTGCTTTGTTAGAGAGCCTCAATAAATAAGAGGCAGGGTTATTTACAAATAAATGCAAGAAAACTAATATTACACAAAGACATTTAAATTAATTTATTTGAAGACAAGAGTCTATTCTTTGGCCCTCAAATAATTGTTTCTGGATAGCGTGTTAGATCACGGTTGCACTTCTGTTTCTCTTTATATCGTTATTTTTATGAAAGTTCGTCAGGCCATTTCGAATTGTTTCTGTTTTTGCACCATGTTGAATCAGAAACGAGGCGCAATCAAAATTGCCACCATGCACAGCATAGTCCAAACACGTGCTGCCTTCAGAGTCTGGCACATCGATTAATGCTCCCTTTTCAACCAGAAACTTTAAACTCTGGAAATTTCCGCACAGTGCTGCTTCGTGTAGGGCAGTTATACCATGTTCGTTGCATTCATTGACATTAGCCTGTGCCGATTCCACTAGCCTCACAGTTAAACTAGAATCGAAATTTCTGACAGCCTGAATAAGCATATATTTCCGTCCATCGTCGCGTACTTCTGCGTCAGCTCTATCTGTATTTACGTTTGATGTTTTATCTTTAATGCTGTATTTTCGTTTGGTTTGCGAGATGAATTTTGAGAGTTCGAAGCAGACTTGTGGCATTAGCGCTGTGATGCCATCTTTACGTCGTATCCTGCTCCTTGGTTTATTATTTGGCGAGTCAATTTGTGAGCCCACCATTTCAGAATTACTGGGTGTCTTGTGTATGAATAAAGCTGTTTCGGATCTGGAAATCTTTCTTATCCGATCTTTGTTGGCACTTGTACAATCACTGACCTTCCTGGAGGGGTTTGGTTTACTCATAATGCTTGTTGTTACTAAAATATCTAATTTTATATTTCTATTATTTTGGATTTTTTGTTATTTCTATGTAGAAAAATAAGAAGAGTAAAATGTAAATCAATTTTCACAAGACATCAACGCAGAATATTAAAGTATTTTAAACATGCACCAGCCAGCCTGTCAATTAAAGCAAGAAGGAAACTCCCTCGTATTATCATACTTATAGTAAAACGAATACGTGTGAGTATTAGTTGAAAATTAGATGGTACACGACGAAACTCTGTTTAATCGTATCAGCATCTTAAATTTCTTCATCCAAAATGAAGCTTATTCTAGTTGTTCTTTTTGGAAATCAGCCACCCCAGAGGCGCATCTAGAACTGTTTTAAGTATGTGGAGAAGTGTAATAAAACGTCACTATTTATTGAAATATAGCACAATAGATTTATGGCATTACTTTAAACCAGTTCTAGGTCCGCCTCTGCGCCCTTTGTTATAAAAGTTTTATAACTGGAATGTTGTACTATAGCCTGCATCAATCTAAGAATACCTATCACACTAGGTGATATATGGAGAGACAGGTATTTATGTATCTTTTTTTCGAAACCAGTCACCATATTTGATTTCATGATAATGGATTGTTTTTAGCCTGGGCAAATTACAATACCTCTCTGGGTGGTATTTTGAGACAGGTATTGTAGATCATTCCACTATCCTCACAGTTTTAGACCCACCTCTCACTCCATGTGATATATTGAGATACGTTGAAAAAACTAGGTGTACCTGGGCGCGTGAAAGAAAAGTTTTATTGAAAAGTATTGTGTACGTAAAACTTTATAATCCGTTCTACGAATATACCGGAATATCGGAGAAAAGGGGAAATAAATAATAATGTCAGTAATCTAATTCCCAGACCTCCCTTACACTATGAAAAATACATTATACTGACATTAAGACTCCATTTCGCAATGGGAAATAAATACAAATCAAACTAACTAAAACTTTTATAATGCAAAGTTCGAAAACTTTTAGAAAAGTGATAAATTAGTCTAGTCTATGTGTATTTGCAACTTACCAACCTACCGTATAAGGCCATCGAGATTATGATGCTTGATCCATTGACGCATAAAAGCAAATTATATAAATATATACGAAATTGCATTCAACTTATTTGAACTAAGTGACAGTAGAATTTTATAAATCTTTAGTTCAAAATTATATGCAAACTATTTTGGGATAATACAATTTCGAATGGATTATATCTGATGACAGCTTGTATGTGTAGCAAATTTATTAATAAAAAAGACGTAAATAACTTGAGCTAATTATTTACGCCGCAATCCAATTTATTCTACTAGCACTATAACATACTTTTTCGTATCCTTTTATAAAATTGACGTCATCGTTTAGCATTCCATGCCCTTAGAGATTGCTGTTTATCAATATTACCAGCTCCTTTAGGTCGGATTTTGTTCCCTTCAAAATGCTGTCTAAACTTCTCTTGAAACTTAGAAACAACTAGCATGTACCAATAAACTGCCGTACAAAAAATTTATCTTGCCTATACTTACTTACGTTGCCTACCGTTGCAAGGGTCTACTAAGAAAAACTGATACTTTAGATTAATATTTATCCCCTAAATAACCATCAACTGGCTTTCACGTTGAAATTTTTAACAAATTTTCTTCAAAGTGTGCGACCTTCAATATAACTCCAACATCTCGATAATGAGAAATATTATTATTTTGGTGATATATAGCTTCAATGCTATTGAGAATTATATCGCCGTTACGTACGTTACTTTATTAATATAGATATTTGTATACCTTCGTGTGTATGTTAGATATACTTGAACCACTGTGAACAGTTTATTAAAACCTTGTAAGAAGGAGCTGTAGTGAATTCCAAACTCGGTTTGAAATGTCGTAAATAACTGCATCTAGACCTTCTCTTTTACATATCAATACTCCATAGCCCTCTACACATATTGAATGAAAAATCTCTTGATGCACGTCACAGTACTAAAATGCATTAATTACTATTCGCATCAGGGGGGAATTATCGCACAGCAATTGCATAGGATTTGCTTTCCATTTGATTATACAACAAATGAATTCTTATTCTGTAAACAATCATCAGCTCCTACTCCAACTCGCAGTTAAATTCGTGCCAATCCCCGCTTTTGAAGTATTATGCTAATAAAATCATTAAAACACCATAGCGTCAGGAGGGTTTTCCGTAAGAATAACACGCTCCTTCGCTTAAGTTTTTTGAATATTTTTTACCTCTGGGTAACCGCAGCATAAAATAAAAGCTTTTAAGATGATAAAGATCCATGTGACGTTTGACCGGTGAAAACCCTCTCTCCACTTCGCTTTATGCTTTTTGGAGAAGTTTCTTGGGATCATCTAAAAAGTCAACTTTTCAACGAAATCAAAAGAGAAACTAGCCAGGAAACGAGGCTTTGTATTCTCTCTTTACGCGCCATTCGCACCATTCTGCCATCCAGTTTCGCACAGTTTTATCCAGATATCAAGAGAAACAGCACTATCCGTTCTTATAACTGACCTGCATTGAACCTAAGTGCGATTTGAGGTTCCACCAAAGAAACCAAACACCTTAGATTGATTGAGTTTAACTTGTAGTAGGATTTCACACACGTACTACACATATCCAAAATATATACGAGATGTGCTTGGTGGACAAGACCGATATTTTGTTTATTATACGTCACCCTCCCTGTTTCTTTAGAGATTTGTGGCGTATTATCGTTTCAAATTATGGTTGCGTTGTGTATGTGAAATCCTTTGAGCTATAACCCTAAGTTTAATGTGTAGATTTCTCAAATCTTCTTTGTGGGACTTTGAACCGACTTTCATTTATGTGGGCTTTAAATCACATTCTGCGGTTTGAGAGTGATAAATAAGATTGCTTGCTTTAATGTTGCATTTTCAAGAAGATGCTTTATCAATAACAGAACACGTTTTGACACACATAGTCCACTAAAAAGGTCTACTAGAATCGTCCGGTTTTTGTAGACGACACAATTAATTTTATCTTCTAGTTTTACAGTATAACATCTTATCTTGTCGAGGTGTCTTCAAACCTAAATACAGTAGAAGAACAGTCGAAGTCCACAACTAAAACCCCAATTGATAACGCAAGCCAACAAATATTTCATTTTGAATTTCCATTAAAATTTCTTTTCGCCATAATCAAATATATGTCCAGTAAATAGAATTACATACTTCAACCACTAGTCACAGACCTTGACAAATAACCGTTTCTCTGCCCTTTAGAAAACAAACACAATAATATATAGCCATAGGGACAGAGCAGATGGGTATCCCACCAAGACTCCTCCCACAAATAGCATCTTGCTATTTTGAAATCATTGAAAAACAGCACAAACATATCAACAAGAGAGGGCAGTTTTTTGTTTGTTTATGTTTACTACGGAGCACGCAAAGTGACGTCATCTCAACGTGCGTCTAAATGCGATGAAAAAGCTATAAGTATGATTCTATTTAGTAGCCTTTTAATGCTTTACAAAGTTGTCATACTGTGCAAATCTATTTGGTCCAATTATCGTGCTAATTGGCTTGTCATTTCTTTGGAGATAATTCATAAAATATGCAATAACATGCTGTAGATTGATCATAAGCATTAATTTCCGGATTGCTGTATTAAAATCTGAAGGAGTGATATAGACATACGTCAATGAAAATAGGTTGTTAATACACCATTGTCAAACGATTTCCGTACCATACACCATATCCTTGCATACAAAGTCGTCTCTTCCCAAAATAAACTTTTCGATTTTTCAACTACTTTCATCAGCAAAAAGTGTACGTGCTGAACGTCTCGTTACGCCAGGGTAGCTAACTAATCATCTATATACCTTTTTTTGTAAAGCGAGACAATATATATTTCGAGAATATATTTATTATCAAGACTGCAACCACGGCTGCCAACTTAAAAATCCCTAAATTAAATTATAGGAAAAAAATTACCTAAAATCACTATGTCTTAAAAGTAAGACAACCCATTTTTTGGCACCAAGTTTTTCATCACAGATCTTTTCCATATAAAGAGTGTCAGAAATATACAAAAATGACATTGCCTTTGTAAAAAGTGCCATTATATAGGGCCAACCCTCGTTATCAATCTTTCGCCAAACCTGCAGTAATAAATTATATAAAAAGCTACGCAAAAGTTTTGAAAAACTTCGTCAAAGAAATAAAAAAAGGAGAAGCGCACTCCGCCATTATGAACCCAAGCCGGCCAATTCGTTAAATAACCACCACGCTAGAGTTTGTTTTCTATTGAAACTACTTTCATTACTATATCGTCGCTTCAATTACAAACACTCTCCTGCAGAGTGTGTATTTGACGATACTGTGGGAATAATCTATCCAACGTAGAAGTCACCATTCCATTTCAGCGTTTCATATGTTTCATCAACGTAATTGATCTGCACTGTACATGGAAGATCCTTCTCGTGAAACCAGTGCTGTGGAATACAGTTGTTATTTTGACTTGATCTTGGGTCCTGGAACGACTCACTATTCACTATGCGTAAACCTTTAAATCCAATCTATTCAAACTAGAATTACTTAATCCGCTCAGCGCGTTGGAATTAATATATCATGGGGTCACTTAAATGAATCTTGACAAGGGGTCCCGGTATGGTTTCTTTAACATATCTATGATGTTTTTTCCCAAGACTTACTTATTAACTGTGGAAAATAAAAAAAATTAAAAAAAAGAGATAATATTATGGTAAATTTTGGTTTGAATTAGCCCCATGCGCCATAAGCTTTTTCCGCTCTTTTTTGGCTCTGTAGCCTTATTCATAGAAAGAAAATGGTAATCTTGTTACAGACATTTTCAAACGTTGACAGAATGAATTGCTTTCATTTTCATTTTAATAAAAGTTTACTTTGGCAATTCGAGTTCATGCTGAATATATTTTGACGCAAATTTTTACGTATGCGAAAGGAGTTTTTAATATTATTAAAAGGGCGCTCATGTTCATAATACTTATCTAGACCATCACAGGCGATTGGTGTGCTGGCTGGCTACCATTATATAGCGCGTCAATTAAACAAGGACAGGATGGGGCTTGGTTCAAGCACATGTATTTCGCTAATCACGCTTGCGAGTTGGTTGTGCTAACACCTTCCGCAAATGATCGATTTAGCGCTCATTCTTGAGCAAGTCGATATTTTCATAAGCTCCAAATCTCAAATAAGTGCCTCTTGGCCACAGCTTATTTGAATATTACGTAAAGACGCCCTTTTCGATTATAAGCACCCCTTCAAAATATCGAAATTTTAAATACTACAAATCATCGTTTGTTACACTTATTTCAACCCCTCTTTCTTTTTTAGATAGAACTGGCTACTGTTATATGAAACACCACACAGGTATTGTGCTTTATATCAAGGTTTCAAAAAATGAAAACTTAATTCCATGTTTAAGTTTATAATTTCAACATTTTATGTTTGATTTAATCTTTATTTACAGCAACAATTTTCGTACATAAAATGCAAAAATGTAAAAACGCATACATTTTGTTTCCCTTGTGTGGTTTGAAAAAAACGTGAAAATATATATGCAGTATACATAAAATATTCCAAGACTATAGTATGCTTCCATTTACAAAGATATATCTCCTCACGGATTGTTGAAAATATAGCTGTTTCAAATCACACGACTTTCTTTTGCTTTGGTATAAATTACGTAAATGGCGTCTAGTAAAGGAAAGGACCAGAATAAAGAAGAGGTATGAAACTGGGATATAATATCTAAAGTGGATGATGTATTTGCTGTATCAACCTCATCACCAGGTCCTTTTTAAGGCAGCCTAAACGGCCGCAAAATGTCAGCGAAAAATGGAGATAAAACATATGTTTTTCCGACTCTCTTTATAACACTATAGTTAACTATTATAACTATGAAGAGAAAGTATACCTTTACCGTACTCAACGAAACCGAAGGCTGAAAAACTACTCATTGTGGCTGCTTTAATACTTTAGCGCGCTGCGTCTCTGACTAATAATCAGGTAGTAACAAAAATTCGATGTAAGATTATATCTTCTTTGTTTTGATTTTATTTAATAGGCGGCTGATTTTCGAAGTCAAGTTAAAAACTTTTTCACCGGAGAATTACCGACAACACGCAATCAACAGCAGCCGACATCAACAACGAGAGCAGAGAAACAACGACGTGTTACCGTGGGTTCCATGGTTACAAGCAGTGTCGACGACATTATCAAAAAGGTGCGCAAAATATCGATGGGTGACAACAACAGCCAATCGTCATCGGTAAAAAGTCCGTCACACAGACGTCGTTATTCAACAGCTACGCGTCCTACAACGGTTGCAAGAAAATAACTGAAAAACTATGAAATTTATTTTAAAGAATAGATAGAAGCACTTATGGTCACCATATGTGAACGGTGAAAAAACATATTTTATTCATGCTTTCCCATGAGAATATTATCTAATGGTATCACAATAACCCAACTAAGGGGCCATCCATAAAGTATACGCAGTAAAACTCGAAATTTTAACGCCCTCCCCCCTGTACGCACCTGTACGCTTTTACAAGACCCCCCTCGCGTACGTACGCACATACATCACTAATTTTTTACCCCCCCCCCCCTAAAATAGAGAAAGCCAAACGAGATGAAAACTGAGGTTTTAACCCTATTTGAACTGGGCTTTTAGGGGCTCTGAAATGCTGGGGGGACCATTTATCCCCTATTTATCTCCAGAACCAGAAATACTAGAAGGTTTAAACTTCGTATGTAGATAGTCCTTCATGAAAGAAGTGA
>JAYRBV010065783.1:0-16764 GCA_036023255.1 Mitrocomella polydiademata
TGCCAGAGTGTGCCAGGGCCATCTCCCGCGTCGTCAAAAAAATAAAAAAGCGGAGAAAAGCCCTGGGAACGAGGTTGCCAGCAGCTATGTTTCGAGCCTATGGTATGCGGAGTCATAAATCAACATACTATATATATATATCTTCCAAAATATACAACAAAGTCGCAGATGATGCTGAAACGGAGAGAAATTACGAAAATTACGAAAATTATATCTCCCTTTCTCAAACAATTGGTCAGTTAATCAAAATTTAATATCAACCACATAAATTAAGTGCTTTTTGTTATTAGATTTCTCAACCAGTTATCTAATCAGATTTCTCGTATTGCACCAATTCCATTTCTTCAAACTACAACAACTTGCAACACAACAACACTGTTTGTTTTTTGTATTTGAAAGATTTTATTTTAGGAAGGTATTTCTTTGAGGTATTTTATTTACGAATTTATACCACATACCTTTCTCTTGCCTGAGCTCATCGGTCGGTCGGTCGGTCGGTCGGTCGGTCGGTCGGTCGGTCGGTCGGTCGGTCGGTCGGTCGGTCGGTCTGTCGGTTTGCGTAGACTTGTGAGTTCTGCATATAACAACGAGCCGGATAGATTTGACTTTATATTTCCTCTTACCTTTTACCGGCGGTAACAACAAATATAAATGGTGTTGCCTTCAAAGGAATTCATGGAGACGTCTTACAGGCGACAACCCAATTAAGAGATAATTAAAATTAGTTTCATTATAAGCAGCCCAATTACACGCAGCAATGTTCATATAATATTGAGTATTTCGTCACTACTTAGTACTTACTGGTCCTTCCTTTAATAACCTGCTAACTTGAAAGTAGACTAGAAAATTATTATACCTTTCTGACAGAATATAAACACCAAGGTTTCCCGTAGTAGTAAAGTCTCTTAAAAAAGTTTGGAAGAACGAAGCAGAGACAAAAAAGTGCAGAACAATAATAATAGATGTGTTTACATTCTGTCAGATGAACTGTATGATAAAAAATCGAGGGTAAAGAATCCAATGTTTTAGATTTTTTACCCTTATTATCCTATCATTAGTATTTCGTATTATTCTTGGTACTGTAAGACCAAGATTCAAAGTCTGACTGCGTAAACATGATACCAGGTTTCGTATTATTCTTGGTATTGTAAGACCAAGATTCAAAGTCTGACTGCGTAAACATGATACCAGGTTTGAATCACTTTTAAATCCTTTGGCTTTGTATTTCCGATATTTCCGTGAATGAGAGGGTCGTTTTGTGCTCTTTTACATCAACAGTAATCGATTGTAATGGCGTCCGATTGTAACAGCTTAACACTAGATTAACACAGTGATCTAACAGGAGTAGAATTTGAACTCTACCAAAATATATGCAGAACCAATCATAGTATATTCGCGTCCTTCCTAAACCTATCCCCAGTCAGAAAACTGTTTGAAAACCATGCGATGGAGTGTTTTACTATGTACGCAATATTGATGGTGCCGTATGTATAGAAAGTACTCCCCCCCATTGGTTTTTAATTTATTTGCCGGACTGGATTAAGCTGCTTTGATTCACAGGCGAAAGGAATTAGAAATCAGATCACCATGCATGACATGACATGTCTTGAACTTATTTCATCACCATTATAAAGTATTATTATATCACACTTCTTCATTTCATTTGAACAAAAAATAAAAATGTCTACTCATCTTCACGGCTAAATTCAATCTAAACTCTACCACCGCCTTTTTTCTCCTTTCCTGATGCGCCCTTGATGGTTTTTCATTTATTTGCCGCCATCAGCATCGCCATTTGCAATAGAGGAAGCTTTTTTTAAGTTGAATGCAAAATGCAAATCAGAATACTATGGTCTGTAATAGAAATTATGTTATTTAAAAAATGACAACAGCACACCATCATCACCATCGTCACCATCATCAGCGTTGTCTGCTGCTCTTTCAAACGTGGTCTGACATTACGTCGCTTAGCGTCCACGGTATGGTCAATATGATAAATTTTTAATCAGCGATAGAACAATCTATAATAAAACAAAGTTATTGGCGTTTACGGCATACAGAGCAGCGCTATTTATAGATTTTTTTTTACCTACAACGTTTGTCACATAATGACTTAAATCAGCTCTTACAGTTATGAAATCGTCGTCACCATAATAAACATACTACTTGTTTCGACCTTCTATCATGATCAGTCTAAAACTTCGCTTAAAATTATACACGCCCCCCGAATGACTACATCAAAGTCACATTGTATCTTCCTATGATGATTTCTCTCCACGCCAAGGGTTGTCGTATTGATATAACCATGTTGAATTATTTCGTAGTAATTTTGTTTTGAATGAAAAGAGTTAATTGTGCGTTCCTGTATGTGAATACAAATTTAATTGTTTGTCATCTTTTACAATCTGTCATTTGAATGATTGCGGAAGAGAGAACGAGCACTCGGGGCAAGTCTAAACAGTTAATGTTTACAAATTTCAATGCGCATGCGTTAATGGGTCTGTCTCTCCGCAGAAGGATCGAAATATGGCGGAGAAAAGATCAGAAGTGAAGAGCTTTGATTTGTAAACAAAAACTAAAGACTCGAAGAAAGTTTTTGTGAAATGGCGTTCGAGTGTAAAGTACAATATCTAGATGACACCGACCCTTTCAACAGTACAAGTTTTCCTGAACCATCCAGGCCACCTTCTTTTTCCATCAGGGAGAGTGTACCGATATGTACCCAATTGCCAGCGATTCACCGTTTGTTAAACGCACCTCACAACGTAAGATTTTGTTCCTCATTGTCATATAAGCATTCTGTGTGTCCAAATCATAAACCTTTCAGTTCAAACTATAACCCTAAATTAGTTAACTTCCCATGAAAAGATACAACCATAAATACAGAAAATGTTAGCTAATAGATTGAGAGGGTAGTAGTAGTTCTATATTGTTTTGATGTGTATTATTATATATGTTATGCCTTTTGGTTTTGGTTTTTAATAATCTTCTACATTTTAACGCCTAACTAAAGGTTTATGTTATAGGCTAAAAATTAATTTTTATTAAAATAAGCGATGTTGCACCATATAGATTTTTACAAGAAGGCTGAGAAAAAACCTGACTGTGGCTAAATCATATTGACTGCTCATTTTATTGTTATTTTATTTTCATCTACTGGTAATAATCTTGTTATACAGCCGTCAACGTTTTCCATGTATGTAAAACTATTCAAAATGGTCAAAAGAAAAAAAAACTATGAACTATTATTTCTTTGGAGCAACTAAATTTTCGTCATCATTTTGAGGACAGTTTTTCAAAGTTGTGAAAAATCATTTGGGAAAATCAACCTCAAATTTCTAGGAAACTGATCAAGATCTTAGAAATTATATTTAAAAATCAGGTCAATTGGTTTTAAATTTGAGAAAGCTGATTAAGATCTTTAAATTTGAGAACTAATCAAACTAACGATGAACTATTTTGTTAAAATCGGATGAAATGTTTTGTTATAGAAGCCTCAGGATTTTTTCATGAAAACATATGAGACTGCTGGAGTCATACTTTTGAAGATGAAAGTGAACCAACGTATATTATACAAGTATCATAAAATTTGCCGCTCGATGAAAAATCGGATCTAAACAAAGTTAAATTTAGAATATTAATAAGTAAAGTAAAAATAAGTGTTAAAATTGAGAAAATATATATTCATTTTAACAAGGCAGGTTAAAAAAACCTAGGTTCTTCGCACTATGCTTAAAAAATCTTTTATGGAGTTAATGTTATGACCCTATTAAGAAACCTTCCATATACTTTTGAAAATCATTCACGATAAAAGACACAAACATAATGGAAGTCAGAGTTTATTGTATTTTATATTCTTCTTTTATAGTTTTTTTTTTCAAATTAGTCAAATTTTTTTTGAGGCCATTTTAATTTTTAATTTTTTTTTTTAACTTATATATATATAAACATTTTCTTTAGTCCACGAAAGCATTGCTTTGAATGAATTTTCTTTTTAATGAGCAATTACTTCCTGTCTGGACTGTAATCATCTCCAGTTTCTAACATAATTGAAAACTCACAAACAATAAACACAGCTTTATTGATACCTAGGTCAAGACAGGTTTATTGATTTTTGTATCATGATTTAAATATGGCCCCAGTGGTATACTGTATATCCAGCTGTTAGAGTCAAAAAGTTATATATAACTATAGTTTGGCATAAATAGTATGTTTATCCTGTATTTTATCCTTCTTCAGGAAATCAAATTGCAGCAATATCCTTTATTTTTTTTCTTAACATTATTAAACAGCAGTGCTTGTAGCCATTATAAAAAATGTTTTTAGTTTTGTTGAGTGATGAGATGACAAAAAGTTGGTTTTACTATGAGAAAAATCGTTTGTTTTTAGTTATCATATACTTGACAATTTGCTCTTCAGCTTTAACAGTTGTTTGAAAAAACTCTTTTTTGTTAACAATTTGTTCGGAATTTTTGTTAATTGACCTCTTCCTTATGTATCAAAATATTATCATATTTAACTGAGCTTCCATATTTGAAGTGGCTCCTATTTTTCAGATAAGTTTTTTTTTCAAAATTCTGTGCCCTTCCCCTTGTAAATAATAAATACTTCTGATAGAAAAAGGTCTTGTTTTTAATTTTTTTTGTTGAAAAATGAAAGTGAAAGTTGTATTTTTAATTTAATTTTTCTTTTTTTTTCTTCTTTTTTCTAGCTTGATGACTGTTCCCTACAACTTTCTCACAGCTCAAATTATTTGGATCTTGAATTGTCCATAGATGAACAAGATGACGTATTGGAAGGCTTCAGAGACAGGTACATTTATAAAATATTGGTGCATAATTGCTCCTGTTAGTATGTGTATGTGGTAAGATCATGTAAAATAATTTTCATCTCATTGATAAACAAGCAGGTTTATACAATATTATAGTGTCTTTATACATGTCTTTACCATTATGATATTCAAATCTCTATTACATCACTTGACCTTGAGAATGTTTGAAAATTTGGCTTAAATGTTTTATGTTTGTGCTTGTATGTTTTTTTTTACCTTGAGAATGTAAACAATATAATTTTGTTGTTAGTTTGTTTATTGCAAGGGAACCATTTTTATATTGAACAATTTTTTCTTCTTTGAACTTTCAGTTTAGCAAAAAATAAAATTTTGAAAAAAAAAGATCTTCATCAATAGGCAGGATATCATGTTTGAGACACTCATACCATATATGGTGACAGCATCAGTTGTCTTTATGCAAATCATGTCTGTTTTGTTTACATTGCAACCATTGTTGCAATACTTTTACTGTAAACTATTTTATTACGTAGCACCTCATTCAAAGTTTACCCCAAAATGTAAACTTCCTGATTTGTATTATTTCCTTACACTTTTTGCGGAATTGGTTTGTTTTGAAAGCTTTGGTCTTTTCCTACATAACGGAATCTTTGTTTTTGTTGTTATTGATAGATTTGCAATTAGAACGTGTTTTATTCTAAGTGCTCTCATATCAATCATTCATATCAAGAGGCTTTTGAATACGTCAATAATTTCAGTAGTGTCTGGGTTAAGAGTGACTAAATTGAACATGGTTTGGGAAAGGACTACATCACGATGGAGCCTAGGTGGAAAACCTTCCACAAACTCTTTCATGTGTGATTGTAAGGACGAATGGTAATTGTTTTGTTTTCTTCAAATTGTGAACTTATTGAACTAACCGTTAAAATATTTGGAACAAACATTAGGCTTATGTTTTTATCTCTTTTGATAATATTTCTTTGGAGACTATGTATAGAAGTAAGGGTTTCCACTAATGAGAAGGGCAATGAGATCTTCATAATGAAATGAATTGATAAAGGTGTCAAAATGATGCTTTGCCATAACTAATATAAAAGCAGGAAACAATGAAATAGCCTTTTTTAAAGCATGTTTACTGTGCACAGTTTTTTATATTGGTTCATTTCTCATCCTCAATGAAAACTGTTTGATAAATACCCTTTACTATGTAGGGGTGGTCCTTTTTTGAATTCTAACTAAATACAATGAAACACAATGAAGATTTTGAGAATCTATCCACTAAATGTTACCATTCTCAGTATTCTTATATGGTTTCTACTGGATGTTTTAATCCAATTCAGTGATAACTTGTAATAAGATGTATTTTATTATCTGCCATGATGGAAACCATGTTTATCTTTTCACCATCTGATGTTAATTCTATTAAAGTAAACTTCTATTTACTAAAGACACAAAAAACAAATGAGCTTTAATGTCTACAAATATTAGAATGTTTTCAGATAACTTGCAAACTTTCAAAAGAAAGTAATATTTCCATATATATATATGTACAAAGCACTTAAAACTCGCACCTTTTCAAACTTCAGTGAGTTGAAATGACCTGTCCAAAGTCAATCTCTGTTATCTGAATACCATTCGTGAAAGTTTTTGCAGTGCAAGTCTGATTCGCAGACCTTTACAAATGAAAATGCAAACCAGGCTAAACAAAAATAAACTTCAAAATCAGGATTCGCGAAATCTTATCTCTCTGGAAAATGTACCATGTTAGACTTTCACCATAAAAGAAATTAAGCCAAAGCTACTGCAAAGTTTCTAACAAATAATTAGCCATTTGAATATTTTTGTTTAGCTTTTGAGCAATTTGTGTTTCACCAATTCATTACCAGATACTCTTTACCACTTTTAGCCGGAAAAATACAATTATATTGCGTACACAATTATCAGTCAGAGTTCATAATATAATTGGTATGTATATTTTTCAATGTCTCATTTTTCTTTTCATACTATTTTCTTCAATTGATATTGCTTATTTGATAATTTGATTTTCATTTTTTTCTCATTTCAGCTAAATTATTGACAGCTAGTGGAAGAGATTTACGAAGAGCATTGTTTTCACTTAAACAAATCTTTCAGGTAAATGTTCTAAATTTTGTTTGTTTTTTAAATGTCTTACAATAATTGGGCTTACAGTACCTATAAAAAAAATTCTTCTTTTAAAAGGATGACAAAGATTTGGTCCATGAATTTGTCACTAATGATGGGCTCAGCTGTCTTATCACAGTGGGTACGGATGCTGACCAGAATTACCAAAATTATATTCTCCGAGGTATGTTTTTTTATTTTATTTGGATGGATAATCTGTTGTTGATTATTTACAAACTTTGAATGGCATCACGCTCCTGCATACTTTAATTTTTGTCTTGTAGCCATTGGTCAAATAATGTTATATGTTGATGGTATGAATGGTGTGATCGAACATATTGATACTATACAATGGTTATACAGTTTACTATCTTCAAAGGTACATTTTTAACTACTAATGAATTCCCATTAGAAAGTTTAAAATCGATTTTCATGATGTCATTGATATTAAATTGACTAGTATAATCTGCAAACATTGAAATTTTTTGTGCTTTGAATTTAGTATCGGTTAGTGCAGAAAACCTCTTTGAAGTTATTATTGGTTTTTGTTGAGTACACTGAAAACAATGCATGTCTTGTTTGGGAAGCAGCACAATCTGTAGATGAAGCTAGGGGTAACTTTTTATTTGCTTCAGATATTTCTTTTCTTCCATCAAGCACTTAGATTCCACGCAAAAACCTGTATAGCATTAAACAATTTACATTGCTTATTGTTTTTTGTGTCTTGATTTTCATGAACTTACTTCTCTTTTCTAGGAGCCATGGGTATGAAAGGTATTGTAGATATTATAAATAATGAACAAGATGGAAATACAGATGAAGACTTGTTAGTGTATGCAATGACTCTTGTCAATAAGGTAAGTTATTACATTCTACAAATTATTTTCCATTACTTTATTGCCGGTATTTGTATGCAATGACTCTTGTCAATAAGGTAAGTTATTGCATTCTACAAATTATTTTCTATTACTTTATTGCCTACAATACTTTTCGGAGAGAAACTTTCGCCAATTTGCAAAACTTTATGCCAACTTGGAGAGTTTTCCAAGTAAAGTGACTGTTACTAATACAAATTTCTTACCCTTTTTGTGTGTCAAAGTTCTTTCTTTCATGGACTTTATATTTCTTTTTAGATATTATATGCTTTGCCAGAGCAAAACCAGTTTTATGATTTAATTGACTCGTTGGAAGAGCAATCTATGGAGAATATAATAGATGTAAGGTTTATTGAATTTCAGTTTGGATTAAAATTACGATGTCACATATCACCTTTATCGATTTGTATGTAATCGCAAGCACTTTACTTATTTTTACTACAGCAAATCAAACTCTTTAAAACTTGTACCCTGCAGTTTTTTTTATGATAGTATGGATATATAGTAACACTGAAAAAAAAAAATTCTTATCTTTTTAGAGTTTGAATAAGCGTTCTCCAAGAAATAGTGACCTTGTAGAGCAATGTAATATATATGAGGTATGATATACATTTATTTCCTTTTTATGTGTGCTAAAGATGTTGTCAGAAAAGCTTGTACAAAATACAAATAGAAATTTCAATCTGAAAATATAATTTTCTAGTTATCAATCAAATCTGAGGATGGTGATGATTTTGATAGCTCTACACTTCAAGCTCCCGGTGGAATAAGGTAGGGAAATATTTAGGGTTAATTTTCTAAAATCATTTTCATCGGTTTTTGTCTAACAGGAACTAGATTTAAAAATCCAAGTTTTTATCTTTTTTTCTGATTTTCTGTTCATTCCAGTTTGTATTTTTTTGTTTGTTTCTCTGATAGGATGGGTAGGAGAAGTACAAACCACGATATAGGTAATTTAATTTTTGACTCAATTTTCATCCATAAAATATTCATAGTAAAAGTTTCAACATCCAAAAGAACACCTGATGGTGCAATCAATGGTATATCAGTCAAAACCATGGGAAAATAAATTTTTGTGATACGTTTGTGCTATAGTATTCTGGATTTAAGTCCCTGTATAGTTAATAAATAGTCTAATGACTCTAAATTTACTTTATTCTTAATTGTAGAGGGCAGAAGGAAGAGTAGAAGGGCTTCTTCAATTAAGCCTGCGACTGGTTCACCGATGCTTGGTAAAAGTAAACTAGCAGAAGAGGATTCATCTGAATTAAGTGATTCTTCAAGAAAGCGCCCACTTAGAAAGTAAACTGATTTTATATTTTATCTTTTGTCCTAATTTCCATTTCTAAGCATTTGATTATATAAGCAAAAATCCCTAAAGCCTATGATTTCTTTGAATGATAATTATTTTAATACACATTTTCTCTTAGTCGTGGTGGCAGCGAGGGCAGGCGCAGAGATCGTGGTGAGGCTACCAATGAGCAGGATGATTTACATAAAGTTCAAACAAAGATGGGACACATCGATAAAGAAATGCCTTCTAGACCTGGTACGACGAATATCTAGTTTTAATTTCGGTTATTGCATAGGCTATCCATTTAGATATTTATAAGTTTAAAGCTACACAGTAGTCCTTTGTCAGGCTAAATCTTATTTTGGAGACAGGGTTATGAATTCCTCCAATGAAAGTGTTCATATTGTTCATTTTGTTTTGTTTATAGTACACCTTTTGCAAAACGGACATTCTACTGGTGGACAGAGAGGCGAGCATTCTGAATTAATACAACCTGAAGATAACGACAACCAAAAGGGTGGACGACTACGAATGAAAGAAACATTTGATGTTGAAGAAAATGGGAAATCTGACGGTCGTGTACCCCTTAGGGAGAGACTTGCTCAAAGGCAAAAAAATAAGAGTGGCGACAGTGGTTCAGACACTAGTGCTACTTCTAGCACCACAACACTACCAAACATTACCACTGAAGATACTTGTGAGACTTCAGAAAGAAAGCCTAGTGAATCAGGCGGTGAGAACCGCCGTATGAGACTTCGTATGATGTATGGCACTTCAGTTGATAAAACTGATCAAGAGATATCAGAGGAAATGAAAAAAATGAACTTTAGTCAATCAATAGCCGATAGGAAGGCCGCATCTGAAGAAAGTAAAATAAATGAAAAGGAAGAGAAACCTGATTTGAATTCACTATCAGGAGGTGTTCAATCACAACAAAATAAAATGAAGAAAGAGAAAGATGAAAAAGAAAAAGACAAGAAAGAGGAGAAACAAGGTTTCATGAGCAAAGTGAAATCAGCAATCGGTGCTGGAAAGCCACCAGAACTGCCAGCTCCTCCCAAAAATGAAAATAAAAACCAACGCTCAGCTGAAGATCTTGAAATTGAAGCTAGAGTTCTACGTAGCAGACCATTAGTTATTAATGAGTATGATTTTAAAGACTTGACTGAAGAGGATGATTACGAAACAATTAATCCTCCAAAACGTGCTCCTGCTGCAGGTGTGTCAATGGTGGATGGGGTACCAGCCCCACCACCACCACCAGGCTTTGGACCACCCCCACCCCCAGGCTTTGGACCACCTCCACCCCCACCAGGGATGGGACCACCACCACCCCCAGGAATGGGTCCACCTCCTCCACCACCTATGCCAGGAATGCCACCACCACCCCCACCACCAGGTGGCGGTGGTCTTAGTAAAATAAGTAACAATAGAAAATTTGTGCGGTTATTCTGGCAAGAGGTTAAGACTGTTGGATTACCACAGCCTTTGGAAAAAACAATCTGGGGTGATGTGAAGCCCTTAGATGTGGATACAAAGAAACTAGAACATTTATTTGAGAACAGGGTCAAAGCCACTATTAAACGTGCAGAGTCCGTTGATAAGTTAGCTAAGAAAGAGATTACTGTGTTGGATTTGAAACGTGCACAAGCTATTAACATTGTTTTGACAAAACTTCCACCAGCACGTGTTATCAAACAAGCTATCTTGGACATGGACGTCGCTGTAGTAGATCGTGAAGGAATCGAGGTAAAACTTTTAATAATTTATCTTCTTAGAATAGAAGTATCACAATGAGAACCTCCGATCATTAACATTCTTATAAAGATCATAGAACCTAAAACAATCCTTTTTTCTCTCTGTTTTAGAAAATTATTTTCATGCAAACTTGTAATGTAGATCCATATCTTATAAAGTAAAGAATCATTATTTTCTGTGTTCTAGAAAATCATGACTATGGTTCCCACGGACGACGAACGGACTAAACTACAAGAGGCCCAAATGCAGTTTCCAGACACACCTTTTGCACATGCAGAAAGTTTTTTAATTTCATTAACGTCAGTCAGTGAATTGTCTGCCAGGTTGAATCTTTGGATGTTCAAAGTAGATTACGATAATCTTGAAAAGGTAACCATAAAAAATCAAGGTTTTAGCGTGGATTATTTTTCGCGTCGGTCGAAAGTTCAAATATGTCTTGGGGTCAATTTTGGAAATTTTAGAAATCGAAAAATTATTCATGAAATTATAAAAAAATTATGTCTTTAGCTCACGATTCCAAAGTCAAAATGCAATACATCTGTTTGAATGGTTTTCTTATATTGCTATATTTCAGGAAATCGGGGAAGCTCTGAGCGATTTGAAGTTATTGTGTGGCGAGATTAGGAAGTCTGACACATTCCGAAAGATTCTTGGTCTCCTACTATCAATTGGTAATTTCTTGAACGGAGTTAATGTGAGTATTAGAAAACTTTCTGCTATCAATTTCATAGACTTAATTCGTAGACAAAGTAATGTTATTTCGTGGACTTAACGGCACCATGAACTTAGATCCTCCAATGGTTCAGACGCGACTTTTGAACTATTGTTTTACTTGATTCCCTTTGTCCTTTAGATAAAAGGTTTTTCAATTGCTTATTTGGAAAAAGTTCCTGAAGTGAAAGACACAGTACACAAACAATCTTTGTTATTCCACGTCTGTAATATGATGATGGAAAAGTACCCGGACTCTACCGATCTATACAGTGAATTTGGGGCCGTATGCAGGGCTTCAAGGGTATGTCTACATATAATTATGATTTTTTAAGGAATGTTTACCCAGGATAACATGTTTGTTTTTTATCATTAGCCGCTTTTATATCAAATTTAAGCCAATTTTTCAAATAAAAAGTATAAAAACTGCAACAAATTTTTATGATCGTTGCACGGCGCACCGTTTTGGAGAGGTTGTCCTCATTACTTCACACTGAAAATCTTTCTACCACTTTCCTCTCCTTCTTTTTTCTAACCTTGAAAAATAATTTTCAACTTTATTTTCCCTTGTAGTGTGATTATGATGGTATCTCAAGCATGTTGAGAAAATTGGACGACATGTGTAAGAAGTCGTGGGAATATTTAAGATTGATCGCTAAACATGACAGTTCCTCCCCACTCAAGCAAAAGTATGTGGATTATTTTACTTTTCATTTTACAGGAGTCGTAAGACGCTGAATAACACTTCTTTAAACCATAGTTTTGGAGAGATTTATAAGAAGAATTACGGTATATTATTTCAGTTTCTGTATTCTAAAGTGCGATTTAATCGGGGTTTTTTTTCAGGCTGACCGACTTCTTAGGAGATGCAGGCGAAAGAATTGCCATTTTGAGGGTGGTTAGTCGGCGTGTGAAAAACAGGTAAATTGTTGTTTTATTTTATGGGGCGTCATATAATAGACCTTTTCCAAAATATTATTGATTCTTATTATCAACCTCGTAGTCAGTCATGTTATTCAGTCTCATGGGAGTAACAAATATGATCAATGCGTAATGAAAGACCCTTGAAATGATAGCGTAAATATTTTCTTCTTTTCCTCCGTTTTTTATCCCGTACTTGTTTTCGGTTTTTACAGATTCACCAAGCTACTACTATACCTGGGTATGCGATTGAAACAAGCCCAGGACACGAAACCGCACGAGTTTTGTAAAACGATCAGCGTTTTCGCTTTGGAGTATCGCACCATCAGACAGCGAGCGTTGGAAACGAAGAAACGAAAGGAAAACATGAAGAAACGTACCAAAACAAGAGGCAAACTTATCACAGAGGTAAGCTTATCTGCTGCAAAGTGAATTCTAATGTTGGAATACAATGAAGATTTTATTTTAATTTGGTGTTCTTTCATTGGGCCCGTTTTGGCTAATAAAAAGACTATAAAGTTTATATTTTTAATCTCAGAATGGAGATCAAAAGTTGCATTTTTCAAACTCCATTTTTTTTAACTTTCAATTCACTTTTTGAAAGTGTTTTGAAAATGTTCTCAAGCTGTCTGTGATGATGTTCACTCATTTATAGCTTTCCAACGAAAAAAATGATTAAAAAAAAGTAAAAAAACATGTGCGTGAACATGTGAGAAAAAAGAATTGACATACATACATACATTAATAATGTTTTCACTTTACGTTCAGTCTGAGAACTTCTCTGGTGCTACCACCGCTGTACCAGTCAACGACAAATCGAAGGGGGAAGAGACAATGGACCTCCTCCAAAAAGCTATCACTGGCGATTCTGCTCTGTCGCCGGCAAAATCACGAACGCGTAAGAAGGTCAACAACACGCCATCTGATCCTTCCAAACTTACCACACCGTCACCCGGTGGTAACCTTAGTAACTACGACACTGACGACCAGACTGACCAAATGATGGACATGTTGGTGAAGACGGCGACGTCAACGGAAAAGAGAACTCGTATCAGAAAAAATAGGAATAAAGATTCGAAATCCACTCGTAAATCAGGTCAGTCGAATATACCTTTTAAGAATAATAGAAAGCACACCCTCCGCATAAGCTCCATGAGTAAACCAAGAAGTTTTAATGATTATTGTACTTCTTTTGCAATGCTATATTTGGAATAGTATTTTCTCTGGGCAACCCTTTAGTCCTGGAAAGTCAAACCTTCTTTTGTAATCGATTAAAGAGAACTGTCCGAATTTTCCTAAAGTCCTAATTGTTTGTTTTTGTTTTTCAGCACGTCGAACGAGAACACTAAAGAACGGTTTGACTCCAGAAGAATTCGAAGCTCTACAAGCAAATCTCAATTAATTCCGATCGAATCTTGTGGTAAAGATGTAGAGAATAAACGAAATATCGAGGAAGAAGTGTCCTCATCGATTATTGATCCTGATTCTGTTGAAACGTGATATCTATATAGTATATGTAGGCGGTCGGTGAGCCCAAATCGTGTTGCATATGCTAGTTACAGAGGAGCTTTACGAGCAGTAAAGAATTTTCTATTCGCGTTTGATCAGATTACACCACCAACCCCCTGTTCGCGCCAGTAGGGGTCTGGTCACTATGGTAGCCCAAAACAGTTTCAAGGTTGCCGTACTTTTCATATTGAATAGAATAAATTATTATTTTTGTTACATGCATATTGATTAATTCCTTTAATTAAATGAAAGATTTCTATAATTTTTTTGTAATACTGATTCATGATAATTTTGTTACTATTTTTTGTTTTCTAATCATTTCTATATAAATTTGTTTTTCAATAAAGATACGGTCAGTAATATTTTCACATATTGACCCTAATTATTTAAAAGAGAATTTTAAGCCCTATAATTTTTACAGGGCAACGTTCCTAAACGTACGCATACATATTCGGTTATAGAAAATGATGATTGACATAGAGAATATGTACCTTATGGAAATAGATTAATGCTGACATAAAAAAATTGTCACTGGTGCGCAGACATCTAAATAATTGAAACTTTGCGTTATCCAGCTTTTCCCTATATAATAAATTAACTCGCGTTCTCAATGCTTGCCACATGATGTGACCTTGATTCCGCGTTAAATTTGCAAACATTTTTGTCATATTTCTGCATAATTATTTTATATCAGCATTGACTTGTATACTATCTACGTTCACAAAACAATTTCGAATTAAGCTCTCCATTTGATTCAAAGTCAAAATACTTTTAGGAAGACGACAATCTCTCTTTTTTTTATTTATAAAGAAAAATAGTATTTTTTTGCTGTTCTGATTATGATTTTATAATAGACTTACTTTTTATTCCAAAAATAATAAATTTGTATACTAAATTAACAGTCTGTCCTCTTAATTCTCATGGTCCTAGTCGACATCAACTCACTATTGTGTTGCAAATAATTACTCATGTTCAGCTAACTTTAATATAACCATACGGTAAGTGTGACCCAGCGCTTAAAATTGTTTTTTGAAATACTGAAATTATATCAATGTCCAATGTTTAAAGAGTTCTGTTTTGACTTCCGTTCCTCGGATGAAACATCTACTGAACTGTAAAACGTCAAATCATAACAAACAACTGCAATGACTTCTTTTTCCTTTTTCCTATGGGACCATTTAAAAAGTACGTACGCTCTAAATTTAACAATTTTTACCCCCTCCCTCCCCTTGTACCTTTAAAGCACTATAAATTGGCAACTGATGATCAAATGGAACAAACAATAGCACTTTTTTTATCTACTCTTTAAGACCAATTTACTGGTGTAAATATTTTTTGATTTTGAACAACTTCATTTTTTCGTTTTGTGTGGCCCCCCTTTGGGTCGTAGTCACGTGACTTTGAGGGCCTAAAAAAGGTGTTTATCACCTATTTAGCCTGAAAACCATCTTGAAACGTGTTTTAGGGGGGAGGCTTCCGAGGGTTTGAAATTCCGTTATCCCGTTGATAAATAATGGCTAATACCGGTACCGTTGAAAATTCAAACGTTAATTGATGTATAAACTCAATTATAACGTATGTAAAAAATGTAAAACCTGTTATATCGTTATATAAGAAACATCTCTTGATAGAAGAGATATTTTACGTTTGTAACAGACTTAAAATATAGACTAGTAAACTAGTTTACAATTTCTCGGAAAAAACTGTCGAGATCGTGTAATTTTACGCGCCAGGAAACTTTTGCGAAACATCTGGTAAACGCGAAATTCTGCCCCTAAAGTAACTTATGGTGCATGCAACGTTGTTATTATGATGTCGAATTCTTTCAGACCGTTTAGCTTCGCAGGAAATCGCGGTTCGGCTACCAGCTTTCGCGAATGTCTCATCGAAGAATTATTTCACGTGCATCTATTTTCGCAAAGTACCGTTAAGGTGGCCTAGTGGTAGAGTGCTCGCTTACCGTACGCAAGGTTGTGGGTTCAATCCCTGTCCAAATCATACCAAAATATACTGTAAAAGTTGCTAAGCACTCAGCAATCAAGTCGGATCGAGGGTTAGTGGTGTAAAAACCAGGGATAGGAGGCGCCCACCCCTACCGCAAGGTAGTAGCTAATGAAAAAGGAGCCTTCGGGTCGCCCTCGACTGCGGTCGACTAAACTATCCGTTAAGGACCCTCCCCTCCTCTTTTTCCTCCTGTCTCGTCTTCCCTCTAATTCATAACACTTTTTGTGTTTTACAGACGAAAGAACCTTTGATGACTTAGACCAATATTCCCTTGGCAATTTTCCGATCAGGCAAAGATCTCAAGCGAGATTATTTTTATACTAACCACTATAAAAAGCTTTAAGAGGTCAAAATATCACTGAAAAAACATTTTGACTATGTTAGCCATGTTGCTAAATACTTCATTTATTCTGCTAGTGCCAATCAGCTAAGTATAATTTCTACACGACCGGAATGCAAAATTACTTCAGAGAAATAAATGAACAAAATAACGTCTCACCTTGTCAAATCTTTTAAACTTTGCTTGCTGCCCTCTAAGGTAAAAGCCTCCTGGTACGCTTTATTCGTAAAATCTGCTTTGTCAGGGGGCGTAGCAAGACTTTTAATTATTTTTTTTTGGGGGCGGGGGTTGGGGCTCAAAAAAAGTTAGTATCGAAGGACTAAGGTCTCTGAATTGGCTATGAGATTGTCTGCGCAACATCCCACCTTGCTCTGCTTCGCTTTTTAAGCGAATTGCCGCTGCGGTGGTCTGTAGGCAATAC
>JAYRBV010065894.1:1652-16753 GCA_036023255.1 Mitrocomella polydiademata
CTGGATCATGATGGAGGGTAAAATTATTGTCTTCTGTAATTCGTACTCTATCTTTATCCACGTTTTTCTGGAGATACCTGTTCGCTATAGCTGGATCATGATGGAGGGTAAAATTATTGTCTTCTGTAATTCGTACTCTATCTTTATCCACGTTTTTCTGGAGATACTCCTCCAAAAACTCTCTAGGGACAGTAACATTAATCATGTTGTCCCTGTAATGATGATTTTCAGTTTTTTCGAAGTAGGTTTGGCGGTTTATGTCTCTGTTGCGTTGCCTGTTCAAATCACTTCTTTGAATCATATCGTTAGAATATTTATGATAGCGATTTCCCTCGTTCACCAATATTATATCTCGGTCTTTCCTGACTTCAGCGCGACTTACATCAGTTTTGTTGTATCTGTAATGGTCACGAGTATCGTTTTGCGAACGATCGATAGCTCTATACTTTAGATTTTGATCTCTTCTTCGGTTTTCTCTTGGATCTTTCCATGATTCGTAAGAGGGCCTAAAATCTACTTTACGTTTTAAATTGTCAGTTTCGTTAACAAACATAGAACTCTCTCTGAAGTCTGTTTTGTTGAAATGATCGTTGTTGTCGATTTTTTTTAAATCGTAATCGATTCGGATATCATTTTTGTCCACGATAGTATGGTTGTTAGTTTGATTCTCTACTGTTGTTTTGAAAGTTGACGTTTCTAGATTTCTTGATGTATCATTGAACCTATGTTGGTGGTCGTACAACGGCGGTAACTCAAGAGAGTCCGAAAAATGTCCAGAATCAATAGACATCTTATCTGCATGATCTGTAGTCGAAGTACTTGTTGTATCAATTTCTTTATTAGCAGTACTAGGAAAACCATCAACAAAATCTGATGGAGCTGAACTAATCTTAGATGAGGACGAGGACCCAGAAGGTGACGACAAAGGTGTCGGTGTAACATCCCCAGCACTTGCAGCTAAAGGAAGTTTGTCACCAGCGCTTTCTTTAACCATTGATGAAAACGTGCCTTCTTTTGTGCAGCATTTACGAAATACATTTGCACAACAACATGTTGGGCAGCATCTAGGAATTAACAACCATAAACACCAAAGTAGAATTAACAAAAGGAGCAACAGAGCAATTAAAATTACAATCCACCAAGGAAACGTGTTTTCATCAATTATTGTATCTGTTGAGATTAAGGGACATTTTATGATAAAACTTTCAACTGGAAGGCCGATTGAATTTATCTTGCTGGAAAAAGTTTGATTTACTTCACCATTTGGAAGGAAAATATTTGAAGCACCGGTTCTATTAATTGAACATGTTATGTCTATGTTGTTTTTGGTTACCCATTCAAACGTTGTTTTGTTGTCTTCTTTTGGAGTGATATCAGACACGATGATATCTGACTTAGGGTAATTTGAAATTTCCGAGATAATTGATAAAACATTGTCTACCAAAGAACAATTTGAAATGAATTCATCAAAGTGTTTATCAACAATTAGACAGTATGAAGCATTTTCTAATCTTGATCCTAGAATTCTAATAGTAAATGTATCCTGGGCTTCTTTTCCGCACGCATCCTTCGCAACAAGGCTGAATGTAGAGGTCTTCTGGAACCTTTTCCGTGTCATTTCCTTTATTGTTAAGATACCACAAATTGTTTGATTGAATATTTTCAACCAATATTTTTGAGTGAGTTGCTGTTCTTTATCTTTAATGCATAATGTTAGATTATCAATGCCACCATCTTCATAGTCATAAAAGGTTTCTGTTGGAATTGGTACCCTGAATGGTTTTCCTTCTTCAATTTCTAGATAGTCAATTACACTTTTTTGGAGTCTTGGGCTTTCAGTGTTTTCACATTTTCCAACGAGAATCGGTGTAACTTTATTGACTTGGAAGATATTGGATTGCATAGATTGAAGTCCGAATGTAGGTTCAAAAAGTTTACGTGTTTCGTTAACTAGTTTGCAATCACAGGGTTCCTTTCTTGCTTTACAGAAGCTCCATCGAAAAGAGTCTATGATATATGGATAGCGTTTATTTCTAACCAACCCTAGGTTGTTCAAATTCCCGGTACTTGCAAAATCTTCAATATGTTTGAGCATTTGCATTTCATAATGTACGTCTGGAAGGGTATAATCTCCCAGTATTCTGGCTTCCATTGTAACTTGATAATCTAAAATTGGTTCTTCTCCGACTAAATAGATACAGATGGGTAAACGTAAACCTCTGTCAGTTACGTTCTTTCTGGCCTGTAGTGTGAAATTGTAAACTCTTTTAAAAATGCCGTTTTCAGTCAGTCTGGGAAATCCGTAGATAGTTTGCGAGGTCGCGTTAAACTGTATCCAAGATTCTGGTTTTATTTGCTGCCCATTCCAAGTGTACAGTTGCAGTTGAAAGTCACGTGTTGATAAACCATCTTCGTTATAAAATATTTCATCTGGAATTTTCATTTTTATTTTTCTACAAAACGTTACGTTGAATACAAGTTTTGTCGAATTGGATTTTGGTGGAGGAAACGGTGGCTCTTCGCAGTCCTCGCTTCTCTTTTCGACGATATCATTCAATATGATGTCATAAGAATCCATAAATTTACGTATATTGCTTTTCTCATTTTGATTTACTTTCATTGATATACTTTTAATGGATTCTAAATCACAGGGTGAGTATTGAAGAGAGCAATTGCCGAATGTGATTCTCATATTGGTTGGATTATCATTTACTTCTATGATAGCTAAATTTTGTCTATTATCGTCTAGATAGTCCAGCAGTCCTTTCCGAATATTGTACACATCGTTTAAATTGAGTTCATTGTCAGCCTTTGTTTTATTGATGGTAGAAACAATTTCGTAACCAAAACTTTCCTTGCACTTCAAATTGACGTTAACTCTTATCTTTACAGTCTTGGCATTGTTACATTTGTCTTTGGCTGTGAGTAAATATTCATATGTATTTGGATCAGTTGTGGACATCGGTACAATATAAAAGCAATTGTGAATCAACTGTACAATAGATGTTTCTTTTAGCAGTACAGTACCATCTACGTTTGTTAGAGATAAAGAGAGATCGTCAGTATCTCCATCTTCGAAATCTATGAAGGTTTGATTACTCAGGCAGATCTTTCTAGTTTCGCAACATGACTCAATTGTTATTAGATCAATTTCTTTTGAATATATTGGTACAGAATCGATTGTGTATTCTTTGGAAAACCTGACATCTGCCACTATTATATTTGGAGACATAATGGACGATAATTCACTGCTTGGATTTCCATTTTGATCAATCAATTTATCTTGAAAATCTTTTAACTTTTCGTCCTCACTGGCACATATCTTTACATCAATTGAACAATTTGCAAAAGTAATCAAGTACAGTTCATCCTGGTTTTGTTTTTTCTGGAACTCGATGACCTGGAGATTATTGATTAATTTGTCATTGCTGAAACTTTTTATACTATTGAGAATGGATAATTGAATATCAATGTATGACGCAGTTGTTGGTAATTTGCTATTGAATGTTAAGGTGGTTTTGTAGTATTCCAAATCCCGACTTTTGATTTTTGCGTACATCATCAGCTTTGTAGTTGTTGATTTTCCTCTTGAATCTTTTATGACCATAAGAAATGTTTTAGGTTTCAGTATCAATGATGTGTAGATTGTTTTCGTAGGTATAGCAGTCACTGTTTTACTATTGTCATCAATTTGAATCCAAGAGCTTCTTTTTATTTCAGATTCATCTTCGTTTTTCAGATCCACTGACAAAGAATTAAAGTCTCCGTCTTCCTCGTCTTTTGCGATTGAATTTGGTAACTTGTAGCGAAAATTTCCACATTCTTCCAATGTTATATTGTAAATTTTAATGGATTCTGGGGGATAATTTTCACACTGTGTAGTAATGTCTTCGATGATGGTAGGCGAGAAAGTTTCGATAGCAACCTTGGAAGGAGCAAGTTTTGCATCCAAAAATGTTTCAGTTATATTAGTGACAATGTCACTTTCACAAGTTTTGCCATTGATGCAGACTTCCCAATCAATTTTAAACCTCGTTGGATTGGTTGATAATTTGTTGAAGTTTGAGAATGAGATGTTGATGTGGTTACCTATCACAGTTTGAATACTCCTCATAGTTGAACTGATAAAGTAAGCATCCATCGTCTGTCCATCGTCATTCTGCGATGATAACGTTACGGAATATTTTGCAGATTTTGGTTTGCTCGTCAGTGTTGGAATGGTTAGGGTATACTCGAATTTGGCAGGCTCTTCAGGGGAGAAAGAAAACAAGACAGAAAATATGAAGCTGTGATAAGACGGCTTTTCCGTACTCCACATTTCTGTTGTTGGAAATGCTTCGATTGAGTAGTTCTTCCTATTAAACCAAACAAAGGAATCTTGAGGTAATGCTTTTCCATTTATATCAGTAATTGTGTATCCCAACTGATTTTTAACAGCATCGCCATACTCTTCAATCAAATTATAATGAAATAATTTACAATACTCTATGGTCAATTTTTCTGGTGGTGGTGGTGGTGGCAACACGTCAGTACATTTTCTTAGTACCTGGGCAAAACTAGATTCGACTATCAGAACATCTTTAAAGATGCTTTTTGCGATGTCCTCGTTTATTTCTGTAACTGCAGAATTTACCCAAACATCACAACTTCCACAAGTTGATAAAGAAAACCTTATTTTATCAGCTACTGTGAATCGAATGAAATAATAATCTCTGTATGGTATTAAATTTGTGGGGGAAAGAAAACCTTGAATATAATTTGCAATTGCTTTTAAAATTTCAATTTTGATTTCCATCACATTCTGATTTTGTTTTCTGTCTACCACTGTAGCAATAACCTCAACTTGAATATTTGAGGGTCTTAGTACATCTATTCTACTGTTTGTTAAGGCAAATGTCATCGATGATGTTAACCCGGCTTTATCACTCGCTTCCAACTTGAATTGATATCCATTGCTTGGTTGTTGCTCGATAATGCCGTTATTTACTATGCCAACTAGGTACTGAGACGAATTAAGATGAACCCAATAGTTGTTTGGGACTGGGTTGCCATTCGTAAATTGCAATCTTAAAGTCAATTGTTCAGTATTGCCATCGATATCATCTTTAAATGTGTCATCTGGAATTTTTATTTCAAACGCTCCACATTCTACATACTTGAGCGTCCCTAATGGTCTATTTGGTCTTGGTGGTCTGTCTGGAGGTTTGTCGCAATTTTCACTCAGAGTCAAATTTTCTAATGTAAAGAGACTGTTGTTTATTAACCATCTTGAAAATTCTGGATTAATCTCTGTATTCTCCTTTTCAACTATTTTTATCAAAAAACTTTCAACCAATTTATTGTATTCAACACCATTGTTGTTCTGATAAAAAGTAAGTAACGAGTTGCATTCTGTCCACACGATGCTCCAAAAGGATTTGTACTCATTGGACTGCTTCTCATACGTTAAAACTTCAATCCCAGTTATTCCTAAGTATTTTGAAATAAAGTTTGAAAATTTATTTAGAATTTGAACATCATTGAAAGCATTTCTGTAAGTAGAGGACAGAGTTGTATTGATAACACAAATTGAATCGTTTAACTTGGTTATAATCTTTTTATTAGGTAAATTTAATCTTAGTAGAGTACTGGCTTTCTCTCCAGACGTTGGGTGTATTGCGGTAACTTTCACTTCTAGGTATGATTTTGGGAGTAGGTATGACACCGCAAAACCATATATTGTTTGATTAACTTGATTAAATTGAATTATTGATGATTTGGAAAAGCTTTCTCCATTTGAAAATTGTACGGATAAGACAAAATTTCTCGAATTCATCGGGGAAGAAGCGGTAAACAAAGCAGATGGTATTTGATAACGAAACATGCCACATGATGTAAGATTAGTTTCCTTTGGAATATTCGGATTAATAGTAATAATAATTAATCCAGAACCACACCCTTTGTCGAAAATGAATGATTGAATCCAGTATGGTTTCATCGTAGCTGGAAAAGTATCTCTGAAATCGATGTTTGGCTTTGCATTGTAATTCTGTATTTGCAGCTTGTCTAATGTGGAAACGACTCTATCATGGCGACATTGTATTAACTGACATCTTGTCCATACAATTTCAGATGGATATCGAAATTCTTTGATGTAAATTTCTCCATAGTCACCATTCGAGCGGTCAAGTAAGCCTGAAATTTCATTACGAGCATCAAACAAAATCTTTGCTGTGGCTGTGGCTTCATTGTAGTGATTTGAAAATCCAGTGATAAAGTAGACGCTGTAAGACTGGATGTCTCCTATGATATTGATAATATATGAGTAATTTGATGAGCGGCCAGAATAGTCTTCTGCAACAATCAAATACCTAAAACCTGTAAGAGGTGAGGCAATCTTGACTTCTTCTGTAACAATTCCATATATAGCCTGATTGTTTTTATCCATTTGGACCCAACTGTTTTTACCAACTTCCATGCTTTGAGTTTGGTCATACAGTGATAGCTTAAGATTTCTAGTAGAACCATCGCATTGATCATCAAAAGCATCCGTCGGTATGATATCATAGAAAGGTTTACAAAAGTAAGCATTCTTTCTAATTTCAGTTAATTTTACCAATGGTGGTTGTTCAATACAACAGTAACTAACTGAAATGTTTCTGATTATGAATTTAGACGCCATAAAAGTTTTGAATTCGAGTCTGATTTCATTGTTGATGTAAATGGCACTGAATATTTTGCTTATATCTGCTCTTCTGGATTCTTCGATGCCGTATTTTGCTTCCATTAAAGTTGTGGACTGGAATGATGTAGAGCAGTTGCTCCATACAAGTATAAAAAATGAATCCTTTCTCTCAAAATTCAAAACTTTGACAAACATATCTTTGTCCTGGTAGAATATTTGAATCATCTTTATTACTTCAATCAATACATCGATATCCTTAGTGTCACTGGCGGTAAATTTGTAAGAAAATTTCATGGTGATTGGGCAATCTGTGGTAAATGGTTCATCTTTTATTTCTGTTTTAAAAGGCAGATTTTTCATATTCCCGTTACTATTGATGACTTGAATTTGAAAAGACATCGAGCTATCTTTTCTGAAAATAGATCTGATAGCTACACCATAAAGGATCTGACTTGCAGAATTGATTTGAAGGAACGATGAACGAGACACAATCATTCCATTGCTGGTCAATAAGTTAACTTGAAGATTTTGCAGCTCACCGTCATTGGGATCATAGAGTAAATTAGATGGTAGTTGAAATGAAATTATGCTACAAAATTTGAAGATTTGAGTAGATATGTTGTATCTTATAATTGGTGTTGTTGAATCTCCACAAGAAGTAGAAATTGTAACCCTTTTCATCGTCGCTAAACCCATAAAAGTGGTAATAAAATTTGCATCAATGGTTCCACCCCTTGATGATTGAATCTGTTTGGTTGATTTTAGAATGTCTGATTGACATGTTTGAGCTAAAACAGTCCATGTTATAACGCGAAGATTTAGATTACCAGTGGCCATGTTAAACTTCAAAATTACTATCTGATCATAAGAAGTTATTGAATAGTATATCATTATTTTTTTAATGACATAGATAGTTTGATTTGTATAGACTTGGTTTGGAGGTCCATTATATACAAAGATATACGTGAAACTAAAGGGAGAAAGAACAATTGTAGTCCTCTGTATTGAAACTGTGACTTGCAGCTTGGTTGATTTCCCACCAGTATCTTGAGCATGTAGGAAGTAAAGGAAACTATTTAATTTCATTGATCGTACGTTGTTATCGCTAACAGCATAAATATTGTGTGATACTGTGTCCACATTTATCCAATGGTCAATGTTAACCTGAACATTGTTCTGGTTTCTCAATGTTAGGTAAAGTGAATAGGTCCATCCATCTTCAAAATCATAGAAAAATGTATCAGTGTAAAACGAACTTGTATAACCAGTATATTGTAATTTTATTTGAATTCTTTTAACACCAGGGTAGATAATTGGAGGAAGGTTTGAACATCTACCTGTAAAAACCGGTCTCACGTACTCAACTTTAATTGTTCTTCCAAAGGACATCAAGAACTCATTACGAACTGTTTTGCGATTGTTTTGATAAAGTCGAAGCAATATTTTTACAATGAGATTGTAGTAATCAACTCGAAGATCTTTTCCATCTGTTGAATAGTCTTCCGTTCGATACATATTTGAGCAGTATGTCCAATAAATGATTATTTTAGTGTCTGATATTTTGTTAATATCAACAATACCTATTTCTTCCACCTGTATTTGAAAGTACTTAGACATACTCATTGCAATTGTTTCAATAATTTCAAAAGTAGTCTCCTTTATCTTTTCCGTGAATAGTAATGCCATCTCTAACTTACATTCTTGGAGTATGCTGTAAGGTCCTCTTATGGTAACGATCAGATCAGTCGATATTGATCTGGATGATCTATCTGTTGCTGTTAAGGTAAATACATAGCCACCAGTTGGTTGGTTTTGAGCTGCTGCAGCTGAAGCAATGATATTGAGTTCCTGGTTTGTTTCTGTAAAAGCAAACCAATTATTATACTTGAATGATCCTTTTGGACTGATAGCAAGATTCAAATTTCTAGTATTTCCATCTTCTAAATCATAAAATACATGTTTCGAGATTTTCTCCTTCGTCCAATAGCATAGCATAAGTTTAAATGTTTTTATCCCATTCAATACATATGGTGGATTAATTCCTGTAGACTTACATGGCTCCTCATACTTTGATGAAACGTATTCAATTTGATATTTTGGTTGCATAGCGACTGTAAATGAATCTTTTGGAGCTCCATCATCAAATGAAAATAAAGATTTGAGATATGAAAGTGTTGCCCAATCGCAAGGATCATATGATATTGAACAGTTGAAGAATGTTAATGACGTTTCAGAGAATGCTTCTATACCTATATGTCTGGTAGAAGAATCGTTTACGAATTTGGAAACCGCTGCTGGAATCTCCATGCTCTTTACAAGGTATGAATAATCATTTTTTTGAAATCCTATTGTGTATAAAAACTTAGGTTCTTTAGGTAATTTGAAGATAATTTTGAACATGACAATACTTTTCATTCCAGTTTTATCGGTAGCAGTGAGTATAAAATTTTGTTCTTTACTATTTTGGAATTTAGCCTCAAATAAGCTTGGGTATCCTTGTAAGGTATATGTTTGTGGGTCGTATTTCATCCAAGTAAATGCATTATTGATATTTAAACTTGAGTTGGTAGTAAGTGTAACTTTCAAATTTCTTGTATTTCCATCTTCTTCATCAGTAAATTGATCGTCTGGTATTGTGTAGCTGAATCCGCCACAAATATTCGATGTTAAAATCAATGGATTATTCTTAGCCGAAGGAGGATTCATTGGTCCTTGACATATTTCATCACTATTAAAGATAATACTCGTTATTTCAAAGTCTTCAGATAGTTTATCCTTGAGATTTTCACTGGGTTTGTCGTCTGATTGAATGATTTTCTTATTTTCACTGTTAATGGTAGCTCCATTTAAGCAGGATACAGGAAGCAGACAGTGTTGCCATGTGAGAGTATAAAGATTTGAATTAGAGTTTTGAAAAGAAGAAATACTTGTTGCTGATTTATCACCAAAATATGAGTTAAGGGTTTGTGTAAATTTGATTTGAATTTTTAATGCATCAGTTGATGTGGATTTTAAACTGAATTTTGTTTCATATGAATAGAATGTATTGATTTCTTTCTTTTTTAATGTGATCAAGACACTCCCATCGGCATAACCACCATCTGTATCGTACGCCCTCACTGTTACATTGTATTTTGTGTTGTCTCTGGCTGATAACAAACTAGTTGGTACAACTCCAATGAATTCATAGGATTCCGAGTTTATTGTTATCCAACTTGTTTGCTGGTCTACAAATTTCTCGTTGATTTTTGTGACACTGTAAGTGAGTTGTGGGTCCTCTTCATCAACAAAAGCTTTTGAATCGAACTGTCGTTTGAAAGATTGACATCCGGATATCGTAAATGGTTGAAGTGGTTTACGGTACTCAGGGTCTTGTTTTGTTGGCAGACACAAATCGCCCATGAGGTTTTTTCGGAAATTAATCACTGTAAACGAAGATCTTAATGCCTCTTTCAATTTTGGACTGGCTTGACCATTTATAATGGCTGCACTTTCAACAGTTTCAATAAATTTTCGATCGCATGGCGAATATCTAGCTTCACATGATGTGAACCTAACTAAAGCCCTAGTTCTAATTATTCTGTATTCGTAAGTGTAGAAGTTTGAGATCTCCCAACCTAAAAACACCGAAAGTTTTGCAATCAAAGATGTTAGAACTACGAGGGACTTTGTTGTAGATTCACCTTTCCATACAACGACAATTTGGAAATTGATACTGTTTTGTTTAATATTTTCATTCAAAACAATATTAAACGGTGTGGATGTTGATAAACCTCGACTGTTTGTCGCAATAACTTGAAGTTGAATTTTTACTGGTATTTTTGGAAGTTTAGGGCTTTCGGTATGTGCTAATACTCCATGTACTGTTTGTGATGTTATATCGAAAGCCACAAAGAAGTTCTCTGGTGTCGTGGAACCATTACTGAATTTTAGTAAAAGTTTTAGCGATCTCGTTTGCCCATCAATATTGTCTTCAAATGTTTCTGTTGGAATTTGGTAAATCAATGGACCACAGTAACCCAACGATTGGTCAGGGATAGGGTTCTTTACTACAGGTTGTTTCATTTCCTCCTCGCATATTCCATTTTTCTTTAAAGTAATGTCAATGATCAAAATGTCATTCTTTAATTGTTGTACGAGGGCAGGCTGTACTTTTGAACCACTCAGAAGTAAGTTTTCCATGTGTTGAATTTCATTCTCACTACATCTATCTTTTGGTAATGTACAGTTGGTCCATTGAATTGAATGAACAGAATCTAATCCATAGTTGTTAGAGAATTTCTCTGTTTTCAAAATTTGGAATGTATCTTTAGATGCTGGATCATTGAAATTAATTTTAATTTGTTCACGAATTAGTTCATAAAGTACGACGTAATTATTGAGTCTTTCTGTTAAAATTCGGAATTGGATGGTAACAATGTGTGACGGTTGTTTAGTATCTTTGTTAACGATCACCCTAAAATTGTCAATGGCTTGGTTGTCAATGATATCATTTGCTATCAAGGCAAAATTGTTACTTTCTGAATCCAATTCTGACGCTACGATTACAATTGTTTGAGTTGTTTTATCTAACATCAAAAGTTCAGTATCACCAAACTGAGCGCCGGTCAAACTAACAGAGAGTTCTAATGATTTAGTGTCACCTTGTTCTTTATCCTGAAATGTATTTGGTGGTATAACAAATCGGTACGTTGAGCAGGTAGAAACCGTTATTACATCGATTGGATTCTTCACCTGTGGTGAATCATCTTTATCACATGGTGGTTTTACATTTTCACTTATTTTGGCATCCTGAAATTCCGGTAACATCTTTGAATCAAAAATTGGATTAATTGCTCCTGCGTTATTGAACAATTTCTTTTTGTAGTTTTGTAACTTGTATACATCACAAAAAGTTATTGGCCAAGTACAGTTTCCAAATGTGATGACAATTTCACCACTTGAGGATACTTGTGAATTGACTAAGTGAAAACCTTTTCCTCCATCCTCAAAATAGTCCCCAATCTTCACGGCAAAAATGAGAGCGGGATTTTGAAGGTTGCCAGATGCTATATTTGACTTGTAGCTGGCCCTTAATTGAATATTGTAGATTTCTTTTTTCTTATCATCTAAAACTTTAAATTTTACGATAGTTTGTGCCGTTTCGCTAGAGGAATCTGTGACAATCAATTTATAGGATAATTCTCTTGATATAGGTGGTTGGTAGGACGAGGGTAAAAGACTATAAATTGTGTTTGTATTTTGATCAAATTGAACAATATTGTTCAAATCCAACTTTTTTCCTTGGTCTGTGAACAACTGCAGTTGCAGCTGTTTGGCATTTCCATCTTCTTTATCCTGAAATGTATCATCTGGGATCTGAAATTTTTGCAGACCACAATAGGACAATTCGATAGTCGGAATTGATTTCTCTTGTTTAGGTGGCGATATATTGCACGCTCCTCGAAAACTTTCGTCGATTCTTAAAATTTCGTATTCTTTCTTCATGGTTAACTTGAGTGCGTCATTGACATCTGCAGTACTACCTTGTTTGAACATTTTTGATCGAAGATAATTTATCATTTTAAAATCACACCCCTCCATTATAAGGCTCCATTGTATAACACCATTACCATTATTTCCTTGGAATGTTTTGATTTTATAAGAATTGATGTAAATCAGATTCTTGTATGCTGGACCAAATGCGAAATGTACTTTAGTTAAAAACGTTTTGATTTGCTTTGGGTAAATATTCTTTGCGATATCAAAAACATTGAAATGGAAATCAACGATATAGTTGTTTTTTGGTTTCGTTATGTTATTGATTAAAATGTAATAATCATTTAGACCTGCGCTCTCTGAGATCAATAAGGACGATTGGAAGTAGACAAAGGCGTATGTATTTCCTTCGTAAAAAAAGAAATTTTCTTCGTTTTCAAGGTACGTAAACAAATCATCTGTTGTTACTGCATATATTGTCCAGACGGTTCCCTCCAGTTCAGCTCCAACCCAAAAATCAATTCTTGTTCGATCTGTGGTATTATCCCTGGAGTAAATTATTTGCGTCATTTGACTCAAGTTCACTCCTTCGTAAGTAACTGCCTCATTTGGAATTATGATTTCTTGGACATTTGTTTGGTACAATGTTTTGATTCCACCTAATGTCCAGAATTCTACGCTCACGTCTCTTTGCGCCATTGTAGTAAAACTTTGACATGATCTGAATTTTTCCCAAGAAAAAGATACTGGTTCTATTTTTACTTGCTCCAGAGATGTTTTGAAACCATTAGTAAATTCATATCCAGGGTTTTGACTTTTGACCAAGTTTATCATCTTCAGTGCTTGCTCAACCGGGCAAATATTTTGGTTAAGGGTGCTATCAACTATGGATATTTGTTCTGCTCCATTCTGTGAATTTGTAATAGTTGTTACGCAAATTTTGTCCACTTTATTCCAATAGGTCGCCAGGTTTGTTGCGAAGTTATAATAATCAGATACCCCGAGTTCTGTTCCAGCTGTGTTGCTCTTGATAATGAATTGAAATAAAATTAGATAGTTGGGAACTGACCCGGTTATTTTAACCGTGAAGTCATCATCCACAAAAGAGGTGTCTTGGTCAATAACACGCAACTTAAGTTGGAATGTTTTATCCTTCCCTTCTCCATTTACAGTAGGGATGATAAAGATTGTAGATCCTTTTAATTCTATAGGGTTATTTTCATCAGAAATGTAGACTTGAGCATTTGGATCCAGAAGTTGTAGTTGTAGTTTCCCATCAGCAACATTACCATCTTCAGTGTCACTGTATGCTGTAGGGTTGATGATAAATGCTTTCGTAGAACAATATTGAACGGTGATAGTACCAATTGGTGTGTTTATAACTGGACTAGCACACAATATTCTAAATAAAAAGCATGGCAGTTATTTTAGGTTATTATCTTATTGAGCAATCGCGTTATTGCAGACGCGCTTCAGAAGACTTTTCTAATAAATTGTGTTCTTGGTCTCTTGTTTCTAATCAGTAGAGTATATACACTTTGGCAGATCTGGTCAACTTAGATAATCCCCGCCAAATTAATGTTCCAAATTTATTAAATTTGACTAGTTTTGATAACACTATTCTCTTAATGATTGATTGCAGTTATTACTCCTAACGACGCACTGTAAATTTCTTGATGACCTTTTAACTTGCGTTACAGTATATTTACAGTATTTGAAAGGACAAGGACAAAAAGATCTAAATGCCATAAGATTTCAATCTTTTTTTCATTGCTTAAAGCTAAACATTTCTCTTGTTATAAAACTTGTAATAAAATGAGTCAATGTATTTTTAATATACGAGTTCATTAACACAAACCCCGTGAATCTCTTTGTTTTTTCCAGTTTTTAGTTGAAACCTTTTTAATTACTTTTTTTAATTTGATTATGTGTATCTTACAGACCAAACCTGGACTTTTGAAGATTTCAAATCACTCATTTAAAACTTGGACTTGAAATTAGGAGGGTTGCCAGGCCAGATAGGTTGCGTTCAGATTTTATGGACTGAGAAGCAGGGGTCATTGCAAAGTTAGTATGAAAATCTTAGCCTGGGGTGGGTCACTTTTAATCATAATAATTCACCAAATTCTTTTTCGATAACAATGAAACTTGATAGGCATGTTATAAACATGTTTGGGAATACACTGGAAAAATTTCATTTTAATCACGTGATAATTGAATAATTTACAGACCAGAATATCCTATTTTAATGAAATTTTAACAGATTTTTACAATTGTTTTGCTAAAAGTTTTAAATAGTAACGAAACTTGGTAGAAATATCAAAGACATATATTGTTGATTACACTAATTAAAAAATTTGGATGTGACCATATGGACATATGGATATTTTAAGGACCGAACACTACCATTTTTCATATTTTTTTTTCAAACTCAAAAAATATTTATATCAGTGGATTGGCCTTAAAGAGTTAAAAGTGACCCACCCCAGGCTAGGATTTTCATACTGAACTTTGCAATGACCCCTGCTTCTCAGTCCATAAAATCTGAACGCAACCTATCTGGCCTGGCAACCCTCCTAAAATCTACCCTCCTAATGTGTAGGTAGTAACAAACACCCTTGAAAATTTCTAAGATTCAAGGTGGCCATCCTGCCTCGTATTGCCTGGTCTAAATAGACAACAGAAATTCATTTCACTCAGGGATCTGTATATAACTCATGTATTTATGCCAATTTTTCTGGTCTAATGAATACATAATTTTCAATTTGGTCTTCTCAAAATCTATCAGTGAACTAAGTTTCACATGGACAATACCAATGGTTTTGTTTGGAGTGTTGAAATTTTCTAATAACATTCTGTGAAATACATACCTTAAGGGAAGGAATTTTCGCGGGAATTTAATTTCGCGCTTTTCTTATTTTCTATTGTTTAAAACAATAGGCCATTGTTATAAAACAAT
>JAYRBV010066115.1:3618-16740 GCA_036023255.1 Mitrocomella polydiademata
AACCCCTTTTGATGACATTCCCTGGAAAAAGGATTTGTAACCCCTTTTGATGACATTCCCTGGAAAAAGGATTTGAAACCCCTGTGGCCACACTGGTTTATCTGTTTAAGAAGATGTATTCTTGTCCTTTTATCAAACTCACAAGATCTTTAAATTTACTAAAAAGGAAAATTTAAAAAATTTATCAAGTACAGTACTATATTTTGTGTAATATGAATATTTAGTTAAAAATAGAGCATTTATATATTATTATTGATATTTTATATCATAAAAAGTACATGACTTCAAGTTTCACGCCGTAGGCGATCATCTAGATTAGTGTATTTTGAGATTACATTCTAACCATGGTATATGTTTTTAGGGGCATCTATGGTCATTATTGGTATTCATGCAATAATGTTGGCTACAATAACAAATGACGGTCCTGATATTGAATTGCAAGGTGTGCAAACTAATTAGATGGTCCTGATATTGAATTGCAAGGTGTGCAAACTAATTAGATGGAGTCGAATGGAAATATTTTTTTAATTGCTGAAACCCCCCCCCCCCCCTTCTTCCTTTTTCCTTTTTCAATATTCCTGGAAAAACTGAAATTTCCAAATTCGTGAAATTATCCTAAACAATTTAAAGTAAGTTTAGTGTAAATTCTTCTTTAATGAGTACGAAATTTTTTTCGCGAAAATTAATGATATTTAAGGTAAATGGACTTTGCCCTTTATTCATGTCAGTTTAACTTAATAATTTGCTCTGATTGTTATGTTTTGATTTGTAGTACAGTTGTTTCTCTTCTCTTCTCTTGTTTTCATTACTTTATATATAATATTTTATAGCAAAATCGTTTGAAATTGTTAAATATGCGAATTCTCTGAAATTATTTATTCATTGTTGTATGCATACGATCGTCTTTTGTTCTGCCTATAATATTAACTGATAATGGTATTTGTTCACTGGTATTAAATATTTGTACTTTTTGATGTCTCTTTATATTATATTATTGATCATTGTATTTCTTTCGTAACATTCAACAGTTTAATTTGGATTTGTTTCACTGTGAGCTGCTTTATAAGGCCGAATTAACGTCGCATCAGTAACCGCACAAAAGCCTGTATTTATCAAGAAGGCATTGCATAGCCATACAATTTCAGGCAATACAGGGTCTTCTTGATAAATACAGGATTTTGTGCTGCATTTGATACGACGTTAATATTCGGTTTTATGAAGCATCTTGTAGAAGTCGAACTCATCTCGTGTTGATTTTAACCTTTATTGGCTCTATTAACTTTTTTGCCCTCAATTTTTTGGTGTGGTTATATGGACAGTTTTATACAAAAAGTACTTTTTTTTTTTTTTCAAGAAATATTTATATTTTTTATTTTTCTCTCCTTATCGGAAAATTACGGCACTCATATATTTAAAATGTTGTTGGATTAAGCATGAAATATATTTAATGGTGGTTGTCATAACAACAAGTATTGAAAATGGAAAGAATTTTTCATACATCTAATACTTTATGTCTCAAAAAAACAGTTCTGTAAAAAAATTACTTTCTCTACTTTGATATTCCTGGAGAATTTTTAAAGAGAGGAAAAAAATAATTTTACTATAGTCAAAAAATATACAAACATTTGTTTTTCTTATTTTATATCAGTCTTTTATAGAAGAAAAGTATACAACATCTTTGATGAAATGAAAGCTTGGTGGACGTTATTTGCACTGTTGGTTATTATATGTACCCGAGTAAAATGTGCACCAAAACGTCAAAATGTTTGCACGAAACTGAACATTGAGAACTTATTCAAAAACAAAGACGTGGTGGTTCAAAAGTTAAAGATACAGGCCAAAAATGTGGAAGACAGCACTAAACTCACTGTCAAAGACAAAAGCCACCGACTTAAGATTATCAACATTATTAATCGCGAGATCAACGATTCTGTAGTTTCCCTGCAAGACTCCATCGGGACGTTGAAAAGACTGTTGCGCGGCGAACACAAGTCCATCCAGAAGCTGAAGGAGATCAGCAAGCGACGGTTGGAGCAGTTGCAGTCCTCAATGTTGAGCGCCGAAGACGAGTTCAAGATTCTGGAAGAGGAAGAGAAGGCGGAGGTTGCGGCCGAGAAGCAGCGCAGTAACAAGGAGATTCAGGGCGGCAACCAGAGCATTTTGAAGAAGTTTCTCAATGATTTGCTGGGCGACATCAGCATTGCTGCCGATAAGCTCGAATCCGATCTGGACGACGATGCGTTTGAAACGGGAATTCGTTCCGATAAAAACTTTCAGGTGGAGACGGTGATAAAGGTGACTGGAGAAGAATCTACAGGCAGGTAACATTTTTTTTGCATGATTTGAAATTCACTATTGAAAATCCTACACGTACAGAACTTAGAGCCCTGTTATAATGTAATTCAACCGGCCTGTGCATAAGATGAAGACGATATATTGCTATCAGGGTTGCTTACATTATAGTGTCCTCTTCATAGGTACACGTCTGTAGAATTGAATTCGACGCGACGTTTATAGTAAGGCTTTAGAAAGCAAGTCACTTGCCAATGCCCTGGAACTTTTTTTGTACGTGCGTCCGGTAAGAAACACTATTATGTAAAGCTTTTTTGTGTAGACATTCCTATAATATTAAAAATTGGAATGCTTGGCAATTATTTATGTTTATGTTTCCTTCTAGGTTCTCACGATAACGAAGGTGTTGTGATGTTGATAGATTCTGACTCGAACCATTTCGTACTATCGAAACCCAAAGACAGCACCACAACACACATCGACCACAACTTGTTGAAAGAAATCATCTTTGTGACGACTGTTTCCTTCGTATTTGTGCTCATCTGCAACTTCTTGAATCTGCCCAGTAACTTTGCTTGTGTCATAACCGGTGTTATCTTGGGGCCTTCCGGAGGCAATTATTTAAAGGTATCATTCACTGCCCTCGCCGTAGACTATTTTACAGTCTAAGTTAAAAAGCGCTAAATAATCTTCTTCGATACCGTATAACTGTGCGGGATAACAGAAGCCGGGAATGCGGAGAATTACGGAAAACGTTTCTCCTCGTTTCTTTCCCGTGCCGTAAATTCCCACTCACGCACGCTCGCTCTATTATTTTTTTTCTCTATTTACGGCATTTCACAAACGGACTATGGAACAGTCTACCCTCACCGTTGTTCTTATTTGTTGGGTCAGTACGGGGACACCCTATCGGACATAAGTGACTAAATTTTGGGATGAAGTGACTGAAATTGTGTCCGAATAAAAATTTTGTCTGACTAAGTTTTGTCAGATCTAGGGTAGTTTCTATCGAAATCCGTAGCCCGATTGGAATATCACCCTTTCAGGTCATTTGCGCAAGCATAAAGTTATATATACAGATCGCATCCAAGGTCTTTTATTCGCTCTCTTTTTCAAAGTCCTGTTACTATTCGAATCCCAAACGGACAAAAATCCCAAAAGCGTCTCTTTAAAATCCTAATCGATTGAAAGGCGTTGAAACGACTATTCTTTCATCACGACATGTTAAACTGTTTATATGGGAATAGTAGAGGTGTGGCCGAGTGGTTAAGATGCTAGGCTCAAGTCTGTCGGTGGTCTCAGTGACGAGGACAACCTTTCGCTTCTAGTTCCCATAGGTTCCGTTGTGTTTCGAGACGTAGACAGGAGGACCCTCATAGATAACAGTCTACTTAGTACTGTCTGGTACTACCTAGCACTTAAGAGGCCACTGTAATTATAAACATAAAATTCGTGCTTGGTGGTTTTTGATGGCACTTTCATTTATATTAAAAGTAAACATAAACAAAACTAATCATATTTATTTTTCATCTAGAGTATTGTTCAAATCGAGACCATGGGAGAGTTTGGCGTGTTTTTCATTCTGTTTTCTGTCGGATTAGAATTTTCACCGGAAAAGTTGAAAAAGGTAAACTATATAAATTTGGATAAGGCATGAAATTTTTAAAGGAAAAAAATGATTGGAAACAAGTTGAGAAAGCTTGGCGAAAGTGCGCTGTTTCGTAGTTTGCGAAAGTGCGCCGTTTCGTAGTTTTTTTATCCTTTTCGCGAAATCTTTCAAAAGACGCTGTCCGCGAAAGTTTATTTATTTTCAAATAAACCTTTAAAGTTGAGTCGTTTTCTTATTTCAACGCTGTTTTGGATGCAAAAAGCCAACCGCGAAAATCAACTCTCCCCAAATTAAAGAATAAAGGTTTATATCTGCGAAATTTGCGCTCTACAGTCAGCGCCATAAATTATTGGCACAAATAGCAAATTACGCGTATTTTGGCTGCTTTTAAAATTCTAAGTTCATTTTTTCGCTAATCAAGTCAAGGAGCAGCAAAGCTTGGTTTATTTCAAAGAGCCTGGGTACTAGGCTACTGAAACCATCAAGATTCATCATCTTGACCAAAAGCCAAAAGATCCAAAGAGCTCAAGACTCCTGATAAATCTCTCATTTAAGACTTATGATTACTTGTGGTGGTCGAATTGTTTTCAAAATATATGCGAAAGCCGCCATAATATATGTCCGACTCTACAGTACTGGAACTTGAACTTATATGAATGCATTACTTATCACCATTTGTAGGTTTTAAAAGAATCCATTACTGGTGTCATTGGTATATTTTCAATTCTCGTTTTGATTGGCTTATTTTGGGGTACCATGTTTGGTTTCCTTCCCAAGCAGAGTGTGTTTGTTACGTTATGTTTGGCCTTCTCCAGTACGCCGATGATAACAAAACTGCTGACCGGATACGCCACAACTAAAGGTTAGTGCTGACCGGATACGCCACAACTAAAGGTTAGTGCTGTAAGGATCGCCAACGCAACCGGGGATTCGGTCAAGATTTATCGGACCCAAGTGACGAAAGTTTACGAAAGTGACAAAAGTTTTGTCCCGCGTTGCGCAAAATTCAATTTGTTTTATTTCTCGTATTGCCTGCACCAAATTCTGATTTAAAAGAAGATTCTGTAACAGGAGAAAAAAATTCCGTAGCGTACGGCGGTCTGGTATAACAAATCAAAACATTACGTGGATAAACTTTCAAGGAAATGGCTTTATCTCAGTAGATCGTAGTTCACATTCTGCACGTGATAAACTTTTTGAAGGAGTCGTCGCGATGACACCCTTTATATGTTCTTTTCCCAAATTATTGTATCGTGTACTTTATTTATCTCAACAGACCGTGGTTCACATTCTACAGTCGGTGATTCATCGGATGGCTACGTCAACCTGTTACTCGCCATGTTGGTGATTGAAGACGCACTGATCGGTATTCTGATGGCTGTGCTACCCTTAATCGCTGGTCATACTAGTGAAAAGAGTCATTCGTTGGCCCATGTGCCGGTTGGCTCAATTCATAATATGTTTCATGGTACATTTGGAGGTGACTTGATTTTAATTCTCTTTCAATATAGAGGAAGAATGTTTTTTGTGGTCACTTTAAAAGCAGGAAGTTTCCCGATCAGAAAGTTTTTTTATTTTCGCGAAAATTTATGCCTTTGCAAGTTTTGAATCAGCAACGTTTTTTTTCGCGAAAACCAGGATTTTTTAAAGCGCAAAAGTTTTTTTTGGCTTTTCCCCTTTGTGCCAAAAACTACCAAACGGAAAACTTTTTTCAAAACATTTCGCGTTTTTTTGTTACGCGAAACTATCTGACCGCGAAACTTTCCGTTCTTAAAAGTAAACCGTCAAATGTTTGAAATAAGGCGGGAAATTTGGCTATAAAACAGCAATTCACGTGAATACGCAAATAGTGATATTTGAGAATAATTTTTCGAAGTAAAGTCCTCCAGGTTTCATCTGACATTTTAGTATGATTGCCCATTTGTATTTATAGGTCCTGGCGAAGCTATGTTTTTCACCCTCTTCGAGTTGGTTATTGGGTTAACTGGTATATTTTTAATTGCATTCGTCTTGTCCAAGTATGCTGCTGCAAGGTATTTCAGGTAAGAAATAATTTACTGCAGGTAACTCTTTATTGAATGACTTGAAAATTACGATTAAAAAAAACTGTGATTTTAGTATTTTTAAGATTGTATCAGAAACTAGAGTAGAAATTGACTGATGATTAATGTTGTTTGTCTTTTTGCGATATTTTGCGGAAATCTTAAAGAATTTCGAAGAAAAAAAAAATCTCAAACGATTATATTAGAACATCTCTGGTTTAAATTCATCTTCAATGATTGTAACATTTTAGGAGTTTGAATTTCTCTGGATCACACGAATCATACGTTCTGGGCATCATGAGTGCGGTGTTTTTTATGTTATTGGTAAGTGTCCTTTTTGTTATCACTTTTGTTCGCGGAAAGAAATTTTCATTTACTTTATTCGTGAGAAGTTTTTGCGACACTTTGTCTTCGGGCGCTTTAAAAATTCGCGAAAGATTATCCATCTCAAATTTCTGAATTGTAGAATCGCGAAAATTTATCCGACGAAATTAAAGGTTTTATGCTTACGCTACTACTTTATTCGGAGAAACTTTCGCGAATTTCGTTTATCTCGCGAAAAATTTGAAATCGATCATTCGCGAAAGTTTATCTCGCGAAATTTTTTGCATTCCTCAATTCGCGAAAGTTTATCCAAAAAGTTTCGCGAGTTTTTCCCCTCGCGAAAGTTTCTCCGAATAAAGTACCAGAAATGGAAACTTGAGAATCACGGTTTACAAAAGTTTAGCCATTAAATTTCGCAATTTTATTTGTCTTTTTGTCATTTAATTTCACAAGAGTTTCCAATTCAAACAAAAAATGCTTTCGTGAATTATGAAGCTCAAAAAGTGAGTTTGCTAAATGACGTGCCCAGCAATACAATACAAGAACAATACAAGATATGCCAGTTAATTTGAATATTTCTGTTTTATCTAATACGTGAGTTTATCAAGAAAAAATGGCGTATTCTTTACAGGAAACCGATGCTGCAAAATTAATGGTGATTTACTTTTTGAGAGTATTAGATAAATACTTCCTTTAGCGGAATTAACTTTTAAAGAGTAATCAATACCATGGTTTAACGGAGCCGAATTATAAATAATCATTGAAACTTTAGATTACTTGAAATATAAGATTTTAAACATTTTCGCTAATTTAAATTTTCGAACGAGTCAAACTTTCACGAAAGTTTCTCCGAAACGCTGAACAATACAAGATATGCCAGTTATAATATGTTAATTTGAATATTTTATGTTTTTTTTAAAGATTACAGAATATTTTGGCGTTTCAATGGAATTGGGTTGTTTCATATCTGGTGCCATAATTGGCAATATGGGGGAACAAGTCACCAAAAAGGTTGGTTGACGTGCGCTGTATGTTGCAAAACCGAAACAAATAGGAATACTCATTATTTTAAAAGGAACTATAAAGGAACTTCCATCAAAGGGCTCTCGGGTGCATTAATACAATTTATCTCTTTAGTAAATTTTGCGATTGAGCTGTACCGCGAAATTTTCTTTCTTTAAAGTAAGCACCCAAGAGTATATAGTGTGTAAAGCAAAATTTCGAGAACCCCTGGTAGAGAATTCGTGGTATTACTGCAAGAGCTCAGCAAGGTTTTGTTGCACCATCGACGTCTAGTTTGTTTGTTTTTTATTCTGAAAGCTAAGGTCCTAAAATCAGCATTCACTTTTTAGGGCGTGCTGAGCTCCCAAAGTATTTATTTAAAAAAAACAAGCGATAGTTTTAAAATGGTTAGAAATTAAAAATCAACGAGAATTACCCTTATGCAAAAACTTACACCTGAAGAAAATGTTAAATCTTAAACGAACTTTAAGAGTTTTGCGTTGACGGATCGTTTTAACGACTTGAATTGTATTATATATCCTGTATATTGTCCTCGGTGCAATATACTGACAAATAATTATTCTTATAACCTTATGACATCCCTTTATAATCTGTTTATCCTGGGTTCTAATGCCACGTAGCATGATATTACTACCCGTAACTATAGGTCATACTTCAAACTGGCATTATGTGTGACAAATTTTATCTTTCAGGTTACATTGACTGTCGAGCCTTTCAAAGATTTCTTTTCCGCACTTTTCTTCGCCTCTATAGGTAAGAATATCAAGACATTTTGTCTCTGTGTAGGAGTGTCCTTCTATTGAAACACTCCTCCGTTGAGGTTGATTTATCAATTGAGAATCACAACTGAATATTGAATCTAATTGACATTCCAAAAAACGTCGTTTCAGTAAAATGACCAAAGACTTACTAGCAAGGCTATCCTCATAAAATATATGTATTTCTCTTTTCGTGAGAGTTTAATTTTGCGAATTTTTAATTACAATTTTTTACTAAACTTTGCGAAAGTTAGTTGTAATATGTTGATGTTCCCAGTTCATTACTTTGGGTCTATGAAAATATCGACGTTAAAAATTAGGAGAATTTTGGTGAGAATTTAATTTTATTAATTGCAGAACATCAGATATCATCAGACTTTGATCTCTGTGAAAATGTCTTCCTTCTGCTGAAAAAGATTCCATTTTCTCAAAGTTACCATTTTTCATTCAGGTTTTCATGTATTCCCAGTCTTCGTTCTATCAGAAATAGCGATCTTCGTACCAATTACAGCTTTAGCAATATTCACTAAAGTAAGTATCAAAGGTTTAGCTTCTTTGTGGTTTCCATAAAATATTTTTTATGTGTATGGGGGGGGGGGGATTTTCAACTTTCAACGTACTGACACATGGTATATCGATCCTCTTTTAAAAGAAGCAATGAATAATCTTTCGTGCATTAAAAAACTTTGAAATCTTATAAGGAATCAGCAAAATGCTGTCGTTTTTTACGTCCGCCGGACTCTTAACATTTTTTTCGAACATCTTCCAGTAATTTTTTTATCGCGTTATATTTAAATGAAGATAAAATGTTGTTTAATTTAGTTTATATTTATGGTACGCTTGTCAACTATCCATCTAGGGTATCCTAAAATGATTTCGTTTAAAACACCTTCCTTAGCGTATTTATTAACTATTGAAACAACATTAGTTTTGCAAAAGAATATTATTTTCCGACCGACCGACCGACCGACCCAACTCTAAAACCTTGGGCCGGGTGACGGCAAACCAACATATTTTTACAGTCGGCCTATCCCCTTGTTTTCATTTCTTTTGGGTAGTAGAACGGTTTTAATTTCTGTGGATTGTCAATTTTCCCGTTCTTTTTAGTTCTTCGTAGCTTCGGGAGTAATGCACTACGTCCTCCCCAAAGATGATAATTCCAAATGGATTATAGCTGCTGGTTTGGCACAGATGAGTGAATTTTCATTTTTGTTGGGTAGTCGAGCAAGACGCTTTGGCTTGATTGGTCGGGAGGTAGGTTTTTCTTCTTGCGTAGATCTGAGAAAATAGAGAAAAACCGATCTGGATATATAGGGAATCTATTATGCTGTGAACCACAGAGGCTAGTGAGTGAACCACAGAGGCTAGTGTCAGGGCATTTGACCACTGTCAGGACAAACTCTAGAAAAGTCCATTCGATGTAACCGTGACATTTGGGTTGTGACGTAAAAGAAACACCTTTCAGAATGTCTATCATTAACAATTCTTGGGATTAATTTGTTGCTTTGTCTGGGAAAGATATCCGATTGTTAATGATACCGGATGCCAGTGATTACGTGACCTTCTGACATTATAATTTTCGCTCCTTTTCAATAATGCCGGTATGACCAGAAACATTAAAAATAAGAGGATGTAAAAATTATGTAAAAAATTCGTTACGCCAAAATTCGTAACGCGGAAAGGCAAAATTTTGCAGGTGTACCGCCACGAGAACAACTTTGTGTAGTTTAGTTTAAAAAAGATACTTACTCAGGAAGAAGACTTTATCCCAATTAAAATGTGACAATAAAATTGAAGGGCACTCCATATGTGTACTCCACCGCTGATGATTATCCAAATTAAATTGAAAGTGATCATTTAAACACATTTCTACTCATTCTAAGAGAAAGCAATTGAACGAAATATTTCCTGTTTTGCCATTGAAATATTCGGTCTGATGAAACACAAATTGTCTTTGAAAAAAATGTTCCCTTCAAAATGATTATTTTGTTGCAAGCTTTTTTCAGAGGAAGATATTTTTTACAGTAGTTAGGATACCCTCCGCTCTATAGGATATAATTCGCATTTCAATTCATGATCAGTTGTTCCTTTATAGAAAAGTCTCTTAAATGTGATTGTAAAATTGAGGCAAATTTCATCAAATGCCTCGTTCTTCCAGTCTATTTTATGAGGTTTTGACAAGTGGATATGAATTGAAATTTAGACACCCTCATAGAGTCCTGACGAAAAATCAGTGGATCATTCAGGAAATGTACACAGGAAAAAATATTCAATTCCCCTCCATGGTATCTGGGGAAAAACCACAGTGGTAACGTGTCCTTACACATTAAAAGACGTTACCACTGTGGTTTTCCACTAAATACCCTGAAGGTATAGGAGAAAGCTTATCTATTGCACTGTTGCTGTTGTCGTTAGTCGGTGTTGTTGTTGTTGATGTTGTTGATGTTGTTTTTACAGTATCTATTGTATTATATGATTGGAGGGGAAAGTTATGGACTGACCCGCAATACAACACCTTCGATAATAGGATGTACAAATCCAATCGGAAAAAAGAGAATGCAAGACAAAAACAATAGCGGTTAAAATTTTTCGACGGCAAAAATGTTCGTAACTTTTTTCTAAAATTTGCCTTTCTTATGTCTTATGTCATTTGTGCAAAATTACCGTGCCGGAAAAAATTTCCGTTGTATTTAAAAAATTTCTTCGCTTTTATCCGACATTGTTTTTTCCGCTAAGATAGATACTCCATGGATTTGTGCCTTTCAATGCGACACAAGAAAATTGAATTACTGCCGATATTTGCATCTCTCTGTGATGTTTTATTGTAATGCTGTATAACTAATAAATGAGTAATCTAAAATTCTTGCAATCTCAAACCATACTTCTATTCCCAACTTTTCTGTCTGTGCGAAATTTGAATTAGGTAAATTGTTGACGTAAATGACGAAGAAAGAAATCGTACTCTAGCGAAAGCAAACTTTTTTGATTGGCAACAACTAAACTGTACAAATGAAATGACACACACATTTTTTTCTTTTCTTCTTTTCAGGTCTTCCTCGTCATCTTGTCAGTGACGACTTTAAGTCTGATGTTCTCTCCCTTCATGTGGAAATGTGTGCACTCGAATGCCATGAAGAATGGACTGTGGGTCTCCTTCCGGGGTGCGCTGCAAAGATTTCGCTCTTAACCTCACTTTAAAAAAGGGACACAAGGAAGGAGGGTGTAAATTACAAAATAGTTTTTGCAGGTATTTCAATATTCAATTTTCGAAATGTTATTTTAGATGTTATTTTTTTATGAAAAGTAATTAAATTGCGTATTGAAGAGTTTTTAACCAAAAAATGCATTATTTGGTGGGGTAAATGTGAAAACCGAGACCCGGAACTCGCTGAGACCCGAAACCTTGTATGGAAAATCCGAGACCCGGGACTCACAAGGTATCTGGTCTCGGATCTCAGTAAATCCTCTTGGTTTTCACATTACCCCATTTCATTTGGTGGCTACTTTTTGATAAGGCAAAATCATCAAGGTGCAGGAGTGAATTTCAATGATACGGCACGTTATAAAGGGTGCCTTATCCATAGTAAAACACTCCTCAGAATTGGTGTTTGATGAAATTTTGGACTTAACTGGAATCGATTTTTCGCGAATTAGCACTCCTAATATGTATTTCGCCGGGTAATTATTTTTTCCCATATTATGCGTTCATCTCATTAGTTTGTCAGAGAAGAATTTCGATAAGTGCATACTCCTCATTACGCGGTCGTAAACCACACACGCGTATATATAATATGCGCATATTCACGTGCAAAAATATGTCCTAATTAATTGCCGTTATGGGAGTGATCATTAAAAGGTCATCTTTCATTTTCGTTAACGATGTGTCTCCTTGACAAAAGTGTTGTGGCTTCTTAATGACTTTCATGTGAAAAGGTCAATAAGTGGTGGGAATTCCACCTCGTTTAGAAATATTCCGCTTCTGGGCCAAATCAAAGGTTGATATACTCGTTAAGGTTTTTCCTACCCGTTTAGACATACAATTTCGCTTCTGGGCCAAATCAAAGGTTAATATACTCGTTAAGGTTTTTCCTACCCGTTTAGACATAATTTCGCTTCTGGGCCAGTTTAAAAGTCAATACTATAATTCTTTCGATCTCGTTAATAGTATCTCCCTCTACAGATTCTTAGATTTTGTTCGACCACGTTAAACATTGAGTGCAGCAAAGTAATAGCTTGGAATCTTACAATTTTGGAATATGATTTTTTCACACTCCTAAAGATACGAAGAGGGTTTTCAGGCCAATATTTTATCGTTCTGTTGAGAGAATTTATGTTGGTTATTTACAATTATGTGTAGAAATTTTAGTTCACTTGAAAATTCCCTTATGAATTGCAGGCAAAGTTTTGTTTATCATACTTGTGATCCAAGTAAATTGGTCGTTAAAAGGGGTGGCCGTTGGTCGTTAGCACAAATCATAAAATATGTGCTCCGCCAAATTGAGGTTTCACTCCTACATTTTTTCTGACCCACTCTAAAAAAATTGATGAATTTGACATGTTTTCGTGTGAGGTTTTACTCCTCCATATTTTTCTTACCCACTCAAAGGTTGAGGAATTTGTTTGCGATACACGTCAGCGGGAAATTCGTCAAATTGTGACCGAGTCAAATTTTCTTTTGTATTAGATAAAAAATAGTTTTTCTTTTTAATATACCCTGTTGCCCAATTTAATTTAAACGAACGGCACTCTAGATTTTTATCTTTTAGTAATATATATTTTAGGTATTTATACAATATTTATATATGTTAACTTGGTTATTTTTTTATACATGCTGAAAAGGTTTTCATCACATAATGAATTTGCCCTTCTTTTTTTTAACGTTCCACTACTAAGCAACCATCTTGAAAATTGTGTACCTGAGAAAAAAAACAGATTGGGTCCGTGCACTTTTAAAATCATGGCGCGGCCCCTGAATAGAATAGAATTTGTTTGTCTGTAGACTAGTCTATCTGATAAACCGTTTCGGGCTTTTTTGCCCTACTCTTGGTCTATCGGCACTCGTTTATATAAGAGT
>JAYRBV010066336.1:0-27671 GCA_036023255.1 Mitrocomella polydiademata
CCAATATGATGAATCCTGATGATTTCAGTAGCCTAGTACCCAGACTACTTGAAAACTTTTGAGTTTTACTGTTTCTCAACTTGATTGACGAAAAAATGACCGTCAAACTTAGATTGAAGCAACCAAATTATGCGTAATTTTGTTCCTTTTGCCATAAATTTATGTCCATGATTGTAGTACTACTGTAAAACAATCTCTAATATAAATTTTATAACACTGCTTTTTTATGTTCTCTCTCTGTAAAGGAACAACATGCCCAGTATTAAACTCAAAAAATTGTTTTAGCACCTGACAAAAAGATGGAGTGCAATAAGGTGTAAAAACCTAGTTTAAATGTTAATTTGCTTGGTTTTTGGTCTTTCTGTTATCAGAGTTCAAAGACGCATGGAATTTTGAAAAACGTCAGCAGGTCTGAGTAGAAGGGGTTGATCAAGAAAAAGTCAAACTTTGACAACATTATATGTAATAAGGATGATATACACATATTATAGAAATGGGAAAAGTATAAAAGTATAAAAAAACAAATATCAAACCTAATGCAAGTTCTAAGTCTTCCTTGAAACTAAGGTCATCATCTGTCCGAACTTTAGGTCCTTGAACTAGAGATGCAGCTAATCCAGAGTTTGGCTTATCCTGAAAAATATTTCATGCAGGAAAATACAAAATCCTGTGTACTGTAAGAAAAAGAAGAAGAAAAAAAGAGAAAAGATGACAAAAAAATTGACAAATGTATGGAAAATTATCACTTACAGAAGAGAAGTCAAAACTTAAACCATCTTGCTTCAACCGTTTGTAAAATTGAACTACCAATCTATAAAAAAGCAAATGAAAATGATTTATATAATTTGTCTGTATTATCTGCAGACTTTGACCCAGCCTACGTTTATATGATTGTATAGATCCGTGGTCGAGTGGTTAAGGTACTGAGCTTAGGGTTGAAAAGTCTGAGGTTCAAACCCACTATGAGGCTTTCGGTGGTGAAAATTGCTAATCACTCCTAATTCCATAAGGCTCCTTTTTAGGGGTTTCGCAAGGATGGCAGGACCCTCGTTGATAGTTCACTAGAACTGAAGAGGCTATTCTGGGTAAATATATCCAAATAATAATAATAATAACAATTGGGCCATTTGAAGGGTACTTCGTTACCAACTGAGAGGAAACTGAGAGTCCATGTAAAACTTATAACAGTAACTAGAATCAGAAATACATACGCAAGTTGTGGATCATCCTTGAATTCATCTTCAGCCCATTTCTTGATAAGTTCTCGGAGGCGTTGAGACACCTTCTCGTGGCCCTGTTATAAAAAAGTTTATTTTAAAAACTTTCATCAGAAAATACACTTTCATAGTGCTATTCAAAATGCAAAAATCGCTTACTCTAGTAATGACGGTTTTTGCATTATTACACCAATCTCTTGAGCTAACTTCCAGGAGAAATGGTTTGCCACAGTTTGTTACGCAGGTTGCTAATAACTGAAAAAAATCATAGAATAAACAACTTGAGACATTAGGGCCACCAAGAAAGAAACATACTGCCTAGTTTTTGACTAATTTTTAAATTGTCATATGGGTAGAAGAGCTTTGAATTCATCTGGTTAATATGATACATATTTATAATTGAAAACTGATTAAACTTATACTTTTAAACTTGAATTGCTATTTCAAAAAACTACATTGACAAATTTCTACTTTGTATAATATTCGCTGAAGAAAACACAGCTTTAAAAAAAGTGATGATTTTATTTAGCTTGTAAAATCTACTTACAGTTAAAGCTTGTAAAGCAACATGGGGTATTTGGTGATTTACTCTCTTCATAATACTTTTTAGACTTTCTTTAGGTCTAAAAAAAATAAACAAAGTCAAAAAAAAAATGGCCATCTGATCAACATGCAAAACTCTTCAGCCTTTTAAAAATTCAATGTTGGTAATCTGCAACTGCCGACCTTCTATCACCTTACAACAACATTTTTTCCCCACATAACTTTTATAAGTTCATATCACAACTTTAGGTTTTGCCAATGTGGTTGCTTTCAACAACGGTACGTTTGCCATGCCAATTGGCATGGAATGACCCAACATTGTATATTTTTCTTGATTGAGAGGACTCAACTTCTGAGTACTGAAATGCATATCTTTTAAATGTCCCCCCTCTCGAATAGATTCCCTCTTTGGATATATGCTGAGCTAAATTAAATGTAGATTACAAGTCTGTTTGATAAAAGGTAAATGATACATACCCATTTGCAGTGGTTTTGATCCGATCACAAATGTCCATAAACACTTGCCAGTCTTCAGATACATTGAACTCACTAGTGGCTTTTTCTACATTGAAAATGGAAAAAATCTTTCAGAATTTTCAAAAATGCATGTTGGGATAATTCAGATTAAGTATCGTTACATTACAGTGATTGTTTCAGACAAAAAGTTACAACCTTTCAGTACTAGTATGAAAAAACTTAGGCTGTTTATGTTTCTTGAAATCGTTTTTTGTTCTCTATATATATAATTTGATTTGATTCAGTTCTCTGTACACCTTTCCAATCCTGTCAAGTTTCTGCCCTAGCTTGTTTTTGTTGCATGTGTCAATGGTGAAGATTAATAGGAATTTACATTTTTAACGCATTTTCTTGCACATGCTCGAAAAACGATGGGCAGAAAACGTTGGCTGCTAGGTGAAGAGGCAAGTGTTTTTCGCCATATTTCCTTGGCGGATGTGAATCTTCTCAAATTTTGATATTTGGTCCATATAATGTAGTTACTTAACATATTTGAGTTTCAATTTACCAGATTATCTTGTAAATAAACAATAAACAATAACTACGTCTCTTCACCTAAACCTGTGTATTTTCTGCCCATCGTTTCCAGGCCATTTATGCTCAAAAATAAACAAATGACGTCACACGCAACCCGTCTATTAATCTTCTCACATTATATGTTATGTTATGGTATTTAATTGCAATACTTGAATTCGCATTACCAATTCTACACTTTCTCTTAATTTTTCTGAAAGCTCTATTTTCTTAATAATTATTAATTCCAATTTATTTACAAGCTATTTATTTGTTTCTATTATTTCCACTTAAATTATTCCATATTTATTTTTCACATTTATTTCATATGTAATGAGAATGGGCCCTAGTGGCCTGATATTACTTAAAAATGTATATGTGTGACGCTCCATGGGAAAAAGAGTACATGAAATTATCGGTATATCGTTAATTCAAAAACAGTTTATCGATACTCAAACTTTATTTACCGGTAATTTCCTATTCAAATAAATAACCGATAACATAATTGTCCGCGCGATTTTCTTTCCCAAGGTGTTTTACGTGTAAATATGTGTAATTACCGCTATACCGTTATTTACCGATATACCGATATTAACCGATATTTACAGGGAGAAATTAGCAGTTTACAGGTAAATTAGCGGTATACCGGTATATCGGTAAATAAAGATATATCAGTAAATCGGTATGCATTATATAAGCGTACATAAAAAACCTTTTCTTACTGCGCGGATGAACTAAATGTCATTTACCGATATATCGGTATACCGGTAAATTCTTCAAATTTACCGGTTTTTAGAGAAAAATAACGCGGTAATTACCGATAAAAGTAAGTGTTTTTCTATACAATTCAAGCTTTTTACCGGTAAAGATTACCGATAATATCCATGTACTGTTTTTCCCATAGAGCGTCACATATATAGATAGATGATTGCTGATAATTTTAAGTACATAGTTGAAGAAGCCCAATCTTTTCAGGCAATTGTGCAAACAAACAATTTTACCTCCTACTAATCATTATTTTTACGGCATTACTTTCGATTTGGAACATTGAATTCTATCTTGGAATATATTTTATCAGTACTTAGATACAAAGTGGCCACTCAATTTGAAAATTAAATTCCTGGACAATTTTTAGAAATTTTTCTAGGACTTTTGACTTTTTATTAGAGGAAATCAATTAAATATAAACTCAAACATAAAGCAAAATTTTTGATGCTGACTTTGACTGTAAGTTTTATCCTGTGTCATACAAAGGGCCACCATGGTTGGCCCTTGGTGGAATTTTTTTGGAATATTTGAGCCTCTAGATTTCTGCAAAATGAACAGGGATGGGGGAAAGGGGTCATACCTTACATTTGAGATTTTCGTTATTTATGTATTTTTATCAGATCCAGGTCGAAATAAGTAATTTTTCTGTAACCGGCTGTTTGAAAGTATAATTGAGATTGAAGGTAGTGGAAAATGTTGCCCACCATGGTTGGAAGACAAAGACATTTTTTCAAAATTTAAAACATCTTTTAAAAACGCGATTCTAAGGACCGTAATTCATAATTTCAATGTGCTGTATAACTTTGTTCAAACTGGTTAATACGAGAAAAATGATTATGTACAATTTTCTTTAAAAGAAAAGTTGTATGCAAAAAAGGAAAAATGTTTATTGTACTTTATTCGGATTTACTTTCAAGAGATAAACTTTCGCGAATTTTGGCCTTTTTCGCGAAAGTTTGTCTCGCGAATTTTTTTGAAAATGGTCATTCGCAAAAGTTAATCCAGTAAAATTTTTCTAACTTGCCAATTCGCGAAAGTTTATCCAGTAAAATTATTTCAAAAAAATCCATTTTTTTTACACTAATTTCTATGAGGAAAAATACAGATCATTGAAAAAAGGTCAATTTTTTATTGTAGAACGTGAATTTTGACAAATGTACGTATGAAAAATGTCTAATTAGGTGAATTTTCAAGATTTACGCGTCACAAAAACTCCTAAAATTCACGATTCGCGAAAGTTTATCTCGCGAAATTTTTCCATTTTTAGGGATTCGCGAAAGATTATCTCGCGAATTTTTCTCAAATCGTCCATTCGCGAAAGTTTGTCCAAAAAAATTTGCGAGTTTTTCGACTCGCGAAACTTAATCTCGCGAAAATTAATCCGAATAAAGTATTATGTATATAAAATAAAATAAAATTTTAAAGCACTTTCGCACAAGCTTATGTATATTCGTGATGAATTACGTCAGTAACAGTTGGCTCGAACAAATAGAAACAAATAAAAATAGCTAGGGGGGAAATCCTTCCATTTTAAACACGTTAATTGTCGACACAAAATGAAAGCAATATCAACCACTGTTGATATAAAAAAATACAAAAATGTGGCCGGCTAAAATGGGTTAATCTAGAAATAAACTTTCCGGCTAAAGTAGAATACAATATTTTTTGCCCCCATGCCTACAGCGTGCACGGCACCCAGTTGATTTTGCTCATGACGCATGCGCAGTTGACACCAAGAAACGGCTTATTTTTGTAAATGTAAATAAACAGCGCGAAAAGACAACATCTGGATGGGGGAAAGCGTCTGACCTTGCTTTCAAGATTTTTCTTTTATTTATGTTTTTTATCAGATCTATCGTTACCCCCTCCCCCCTAATCAGCCATTGGCCGTTAAAAAAAAAAAAAAAAAAAATCACAAATATTGTTTCAATTCGTTTTTTATAAAACCGTTTCAAAAATACAAAGAAACAATTTTACTATAGTAAATAATCGTCTTAAATTTGTCAATCAATTCAAGGAGAAAATTCTTTTCTTCATTCTTATCGTATTAATTTCTATATAAGTTTTTCCAAATTGTTTCAATTCGTTACGGCAATAAAAGCCTTCTACCAAATTTGTTTCCAATCGTATAAATAAATCAACAAATGGTGAAACGATTCTCATGTTGTATTATTATTTCGTTTTAAGAAATGTAATACAAACTTATTCGTTTAAACATGGCGCGTGCGAGCGAGCGGTACAAAACGACCGTTTCTGTAAACAGCCATCTGTACAAAACGGCCGTTTCTTTCCCGTGCCGTAAATTTCCACCCCCTTACGCTCGCTCTATTTTAACGGACTATGGAAGAGTCTAGAACCAAGCCGACTGAGTAAAGTACTCTTAACCATTTCAGTTTGTGTTTCGTGATCATTCAATGTAGTTCGTTGTTGATTGTTTTGAAACGTGGTTTTTGACATTTTTTAGCAAGGGAAAAAAACTTATAACTAGAAGTTGGGAAGTGAAGTATGATAAAAATTACATAAGAGATTTATTTTTTTATTTTTTTATCAGCCTTTGTACCTATCGGCCAAATGCCGTTAAAAAAAAACGGAAAGTCGATTGTCGAAGGCCCCTTAAAGTCGTTTTAAAATAAAACAATCTTTTAAATATCGTTTTTTATAACTAATATAGATCGACAGTATTCGTTTTATATTGTATTAACTTTGTAATAGATGTATTTGTTTCTTTTAAAATGAAACAAACGAAAAACAAATGAAAGTTATGTTCAAACGAACAAATTCAATTAAAAAAAAATAATTTTAACGTAAAACAATATTTTTGCACGGTCCCTAAGGCTAAGGGGGTACGAGTGTTAACAGCCCAATGCCGTTATAAAAAACAAAAATCGATTCCCGACGGCCCCTCTAATCAGTCATTGGCCGTTTAAAAAATCAAAAATCATTTGTCAAAGTATGTATTGGCCTGTACTACTGATGACGCCTGTCTCATTACTACTCTGGGCCTGTTGCCTGTACAAAAATTAACAATTACCAGATATTTGTTTGGTGTTCATCGGACAGGAAGGAAGGAAGTGGAATGGTTGGGAATCATAAAAACTAACTGTTTAATAAAAGTGTCATAAATAATAAAAAAGAAAAGATTATTATATACCCACCAATATCACTTTCGAGGATTTGTTTTGGCATTTTGATGATTTTAAACTGTATGTACAGATCAAAAAATTGTTAATTCCTCACTCTTCCTATAATGTTGGTTAATAAAAATGACAGATATAAATCTTGTGATGTTGTGAAATAAAATGATGATTTGACGTTTATACGTCTGTGCTTCCTTGGCAAGTTTTGTTTATATGATAATTTAGCCTGCGCTGGAGGGTCGCGATTTCTATCATAGTCTAAACCATTGTTGGCTAACAAACGAAACGTAGTATCTTCCTATTAAGTTTGAGTGGCCGATTAAGATTAAAACTCCTTCGTTGTTGAATTTTTTTTCACTTAGAAATTTTGGCTCTCGCCACACGCGCGTGCCGTTCTTTACGAGGATAAGAGATGTTGAACAGGCTAGTTTTCGGAAAAGTTGCCGTTTTCTCTCTGCCATGGTGGTGCTGGTGTGTTACGCATGTGGTAAGAATGTTGTATGTAACATTAATAGTACAAGTTTTTTACCATGGCTAATATCAAATCGGGATCAGGATAGTACTGCTGTACCATACATTATTGCACGCACGACTTATCAATAGAGTAGAGAATACGTCAACCTCAATCCCGGGGTGTTCTTGCTTCGCGGGCGTTTTTGAGATACTCTGACGGACACAAGCACAAAAGGAAGGATGCTCTGCGCGACCGAGGTTGGGCCACCTCAATGTTTTTGATGACGCGAGACAGATAAAATAATGTTGGACTGGATTCTTCTGTCTTTAAATACGAGTAGAGACTTTAAGGAAAATGATATGATTCTTATAATACGGGATTTCCACAGATTAAAGATTGGCTCGAGTACGTCAGAAATACTCATTGTTGCCAACCTCGTTCCCAGGAGGGCCTCTTGTTGTGTTATAGTATAGGATCAAAACCGCCTTATTGAAACAGAAAATTTTTATTACTCTACGATCTAAATATATAGTGGAAATCTAAATACCCTTTTTGGAATTTTTCTGTTTGCTGTTCACGTTTTCTACGCAACGGGAATTTTTCATAAAGACCATGTTCACAACCTGCAGTCAGAACGGGAAAAACGTGGGAATTCCACTTCGCGCATGCAAATATTAGACATTTTTATTTATTGGTTATATATTGTATAATATAACCAACCCGTCGCGTTTGTTTAGAGTATCTCTACTATACTAACCATGTACACCACACAAAAATCGGAACAAATATACCAAACTTTGTCCAGAAGTTTATACAGAGTATCAAGCTGCTGACTTTTTCGAAACGAATTTGTCTTAATAATCTTTTACAAAATTGTGTTTTTGTCAAGGTTTGTGAATTAGACTACAATGTAGCCTGTTTCCCGTAAAGGGCGGGAAGGTACAGGCTAACAAGGTTGCTTGACAAAAGGAATTTAACGTAGAGTGTAAATTGGACTCGCAACGAATAATCAAATTTGAATTTTTACAGTCAACAATAAAATTTCATGCAATTTTGTCTTAGAAATGCAGGTCTCTCAAAATTCATCCAATTTGAAGTATTTTTAACTCTGCTTATTAAGCAATCAGCTCCTTGGGAATCCACAATGTTGATTTTAGTCTAATTTGCAAACTGTGTTTAAAAACGGTTACATTTTCCGTTTCACACAAGGTATGGCAGATCATACTTAAATGAGTCATTCATGATATTCGCCTACTTCACCAAATTCACACATTAACTGAATACAGTCTGGTAGAAATGAATTTCTACTTCGTTTTATAGAAGAATATTTGGGACCTTAAGTATGGTGGCCTAGCGCTATCATGTCATTTTTCGTTGTTAAAATGTTTTTTATATTGAAAATAAACATTATGATTCATTTCAAAACAAATTTAGGAATCACTTTTTATATAAAATCAAAAAAAATACGGCCTAGCACTATCAAGCATTGCAGTTTTACAAAAATGAAACGACTTCAAAATTAAACACATTGCAAAAACATTTCTTCGGCGAGCGCTATCACAAGTGTTTCTGTTTTGTTTTTTTCTTTTAAATCTCTACGTGGCCGAGCGCTATCACCACTTACTTTGGTTCCAGTTTCCTTACACTTTTTTACTTATGGATAAAAATACAAATAATCAGGTATTTATGAAAATTTTGATGAAATCAGCAAACAGAGGAAATTTTTCGCCGTCATGAAGTTAGTGTTAGCCTTTTTATTTCTTGACAATAAACCTCCATGCCATGCATGTTTAAATATAATAGTAAACATGTTTTTAAAACGGGGAATTTTTCGTTACGGCGTCACCATAAATTTCATGAAATGAAATCAATGCAAATTTGTCGATTTTTAGAAAATATAATCTATTGATAGTATTCTATAAGCACATTTTCTTCTTGATTATTCTGTTGTTTCTTGAATGCGTACATGAGTTATAACGCAAGCAACTTTAGGATGTGTTCAAAAATCACTAATAAATTAAACTAAAACACTGAAATAAAATTAATATTTGATAGACATTTTTTTTATGGAAAATAAACGAGTTACACTCATAATTATATGAAGTTGAGTTTAATCGGTAGCAATAGAAAAATAGTCCAGTATTAAATATGAAAATGGCTAAAGCTATGTACATGTATATAGACTGTATCAAAAAAAAAATTATAACATAATTCACACTTTGGAAGAAAACCTACAGGGTGTCCATGAGTGATTTTGTACCGCATGTAACAGGAAAAAATTTTCAAAACCACTTGTAAAATGACCAGGGAAAAGGACGTATCACCAGGGGAACCTGCAACCTTTCCCCTAGGAAATAAGAATTTCCCAGGGAAAAGGTTCAGGTTTTCCCATATAAAGTACAGCGTGGTTCAGAAAAACCCAACGAGTTTTAACAACTTTCCTTTTGAAACACCCAAATTAGAACATAATTTTTTGGGGACCAGACTGGTATCTCAATGACACGTGACCCGCGAAAAGTCGAGCTCATTCAAACAGACGACAACGAAGCCGTCGCAAACAAACCAACCGCCCGTCATTTTTCGACATCAAACAAACTGGAAGCACTTTGTCATGGAAGATGGGATCCTTGTTTTGAAGAGAATGGAGTCCGCCCTGAATTGCGTTCTCCTCAACGGATTGTAACCGTACACTTGTTGGAAATATTTCATGCACACGTTCCGTTCCTCGTAGTGATCCGCATCAGCTGATAAAGCAACCGGACAACCTGGACAGCGGAACGTCCACCGTGAAGTGACCTAAAGTAAGAAAACAGTAAACTCACTCAATGCACAATAATTATATAAATTGGTAATTTGTGTTGTGATCATCTTTCACAGTTACGAGATAATGAGGGCTTGCGAAGATTTGCATGATCTTAAAATATGTACAGAGTCTAAAATAAGTCGCTCTTTAAAAAACATGAAATGTTTTATGTTTAAAAAAGTAAACTTTTAACATTATACAAAAAACAGTATTAGTTTCAACACAACAAATAAACCATTGCAATCCCTTGAGAAACAAGAAACTACTGTTTCCTTATAGACGGGTTGCGTGTGACGTCATTTGTTTATTTCTGAGAAAAAATTGCCTGACAACGATGGGCAAAAAATACACAGGTTTAGGTGAAGAGACGTAGTTATTGTTTGATTGTTTATTTATGAGAAGAGCTGGCGAGTTGAAACTCAGATATGTTAGTAACTATATTATATATTATATGGACCAAATATCAAAATTTGAGAAGATCCAGATGCTCCGCTGAGGAAATATGGCGAAAGACACTCGCCTCTTCACCTAGCGGCGAAAGTTTATCCGCGAAGTTTTTTCATTTTGTGGATTCGCAAAAGTTTATCCAACGAATTTTGCGACTTTTTCCACTTACGAAGGTTTCTCAGAATACAAGAATACATAATAATAGAGAAGAGGTATTGTTTACCTTTATGGGTGGTTTTTTGGTGATGTGAGCGACCAAGAAATTCATTGCAATGTCTTCACAATTCATGTAGTTGTCGACCATCTTCTTGATAGAATTCTCCATACTGTACGTGTACACGTAGGAATAATACTGAAAAGAGAGAAAAGATAATGTCGTTTTCACCATACCTTTCATGTACAGTGTATCTGGGGGTCCACGTTTGTAGGCTTTTATATCGAACCAAAGGGCAGTGTCCGGTTCTCATGAAAAGGACAATAATTTATACAAAGTTTTTTTTCCCGATAAATGGCACTTTTATGATCGATTTCGGGAGGGCAGCGTCCAATTGTCTGACACTGTTAGAGCCTAGATTAGAGCCAGCTTTGTTAATTACTGGTGGTCTGGTAGGTTTACTCGCGTCACAAGTCACAAGTGGCCGGTCTTCATTTTCCCGTAGAAACTGACTTGTTAAACCACAGAGAAAACGAAAGTCAAAACAAATGCATTATGGTGAATGCCTTATCAACCTTATAAATAACCGATTTTGCGAAGTCCTAGTCTACCGGATATTATAACGTCTCAGACTTATTTTCCTTACTCATGGCCTGACGGTATTAGTTTTAAGATTCAATCAAGTAATAATAATAAAAAAAGGCAGGTAGACTATAACGGCGACCTGGAACGAACGCGACGAGGTCCATTCGAAGCAAGCGAGGCATTAGAGCCAAAAACCTACTTTGTAGGTGAGCATTTTCTATTGAAATGCAAGACGTAATGAACGCAATTTCAATAGAAAACACACTCCTGCGTAGAGGTTGTTTAGTGATTTTGCTGGCTGGGTTTCATTGGCTTACCTTGTGAAAGAAGGCACCGCCAGTAAGCACAAGCGACAACTCGCAAGAGTGCGCCGAGTTGTAGTAAAAATAATTGGAGCTTGAATTGTATGCATGATGGCGTCCAGGGAAGCCAACCAATCGGTCACGGTTTTCACGCCATATTCTATAAAAGATAAAACATTGTAAATCGTTGTCCACAATAGTAATAACGTGTAAATAATGGTGTGCTTGCAACCTTGATCTATTAAACAAAATTTAGCTTCGGAGGTACTATTTGGTCCCCCCTGTTGGTTTTTCAGTCTTCTCCTTAAAGATTTTACTGCAAGCGCATTAAAATAAAGCTTTATAGGTAAATTGCGAGCGCATTTTCAAATTATGCCAGCGTGCCAGCGTGCGCGAGCGTTTTCGCGCTCGCTAAACGGAGAAGACTGGTTTTTTGGTCTTTTGAAATATGAAAAGTTTTCATATAAATTTTGCAACAATTCTTAAAATATGTTTTGCACAATTTTGAAAATTTAATTACTTTGATAATTATGCTCAAAATGAGGACACTAGCTGGAAATCGTAAGGAATTTTGGTACAAATGTCAAAAAATTGTTTTTGCAATAACTTACGAAGAAATGACTTTTACGATCTGAAACTTTGCGATAGTGTCTATTATGATAAGGAAAACATGCTGACGTATGTAAAATAAAAAATTACATCATATTTCCATAATGGCGCGAAATATTCTCAGGACTTGATTTTTTTGAAAATATTCAATAGGGAATCCTTTTACCTCTCAGAATATCGAAACAGATTTGAATTTTTTTTATGTCATTCTTGAGATATGGCTCGACAAAGTTGTACATAGAAAACACGTGCTGTCAAATTTTGCGCTGACGTCAGCACGTTTCCATGGTAACCATTGTCAAAATATATACCCAACGGTCCCCCCAGCACTTCAGAGCCCATAAAAGCCCAGTTCAAATAGGGTTAAGGCTACAATGACTACACTAGAAAAACGTAGGATAATTCATTTACTTCTGTTGGCGGGACACCAAAATAAGAGCAAATTTAGTCAAAATTTACAGCGGCTGACTTATGTGAGCTGCGAATGGTCGACAGTCCGAAAGGTTGATGATCCGAATAATAATTTTTCAAAAGTCTTGAGAAATTCGTCAATTTTTTTGAAATTTTAAGAGAATTGAGATTAAAAAAACAACAGAAACATTATTGAAGATTGAAAAAAAAAAAAAATTCAGACTATCGACCTTTCTGACTGACCTGGACCCATGCGCCCTGAACCTGTGCGACAAATAAAAAAAAATAGCTAGGTAACGGACTATGAAATAGTCTAATGTGAGCAGTGCACTTCACCCAAAGGGTGACCTTTTATTGTAAAAGCAATAAAACAAGATTGACTCGATCCTAACTCCTACCTGAACGCAAGTTCAATTTCATCATGCCGCAGATAGATATCATCGTCCATTGAAAGAATTGCTTCCGTTTCGATGTCATCGTAAGGAACGAAGCGGTTGTTCAGGCTATTCTTGCCCGTCCTCACAACCTAAAAATTGGAAATACAGCGTGGACCAAAAAATTCAGAATCTTTGAAAAATACATAGAATTAATTTTTTAGTTGGAAATAAGTTTATTTATTAAACTTGAGTCGGGAATACGATATATACACAAAATAATCATTTAACAGACACATTTTTATACCTCTTTTTGCTTACGGAACAAAAAAAGATATTAAGCTTTTGTCTGTTATCACATGTTCACAGAGTAAAAAAGTTTTGCTGTATGATCCCTTATTAAAAATCAGTTTTCACACAACCTTGAAATCAAATTCCAGGACTTTTCCAGGAATTCAATAAAAAATCTTTAAATTCCAGGACTTTTCAGAACCCATTTATCAAGCAAAATTTTATTATGTTAAGGCCCACTTAAACGGATCCAAGATTTCATCCAACATCGATGCGGAGAAGGTGTTTTTATTGATAGTACACGATACAATACACTCCACTACATCGATGTTGGATGAAATGTTGGATTTCTTTTAGTGGGCCTTTAACATTTTAGAAATATCTGAACAGTTGGAGAATCATTTCAATCAATAGGTGGCAACGCATAAATGAATAACAAAACAACATGCTATAAAAATCATGCTTTTTAAAAGAACTCTAACCTGAATTTCCACTCCAATATCTGGCCACGACAATGAACTTGATGGATCTATTGGATTATTCCATACCACCACAACTTTGTTTAGATATTTCATGCCAGAAAGTCTTTGCAATGCCTCCATCAAAATAACCTCACGGTTGTACGTGAGCATCAAGACTGTGAACTGCTCTGTCCTGAAATCGCCCCCAAGGGAACGAGAAAAGGCTACGCCGTCACCACCTTTGCCATCACCAATGGGCGTGAAGCTGTCCTTACCTTCTTCCAAGAATTGGAATTCCGAAGGAGGTGGCTGTTGTTGTGGATCAACGGGGAACATGTGTAGAGCACCAGGAAAATGATTCCATACTTTATGTTGGCTTTGACCGATGTATGATAAATTGTGTGGTAACTGTTTCAAGGGAGCTGACTGACCAGCACTATCACCGAAGACTTTGATTTGAACAGCCTCCACGTCTTTGAAAGGAGTTGGAGGAAAACCAATGTTTTTCTGTAGATTTGCTATAATCGTTCTCATAATGGAATACTTTGAAGAAAAGTATGTTTCATAAAAAAATCGACCCTGTTGTTTGAGCGTGATCAGATCGTCTACTGGTAGGCTTCTCAAGATAAACAAAAGCTCTGGTAATCTCTGGGAATGAAATAGAAGTGCAGCTTTCTTCCAATCAAGAGTGTCAGAAAAGGGTAAGAGCTCAAAGTCGCCAATGAAAACAGGCACACAACCTGATTTCAAGGCCTCAATAATATTATCAAACAGCATTGAGTTGGTCACCTCAACAGGAATCATGGTGAATTTTGACGTTTTCAAAAGTTTGGTATTCTCTTCTTTTTTGCCGCATATACACCATCCAGCAGTGCAACGAGGGTCCTGAATTGAATGTTCCTTGCTTATATGAACGTCTTCATCACCAGATAAAGAAAAAATATCTTCTTCAAATGGACTAGAACTTGTGTTGGCCATGGGTAAAAATTTGGAAGAAAATGAAAGGAGGTAGTGACGCGATAATGGCAGTATCGGAGGTAAATATTTCCACACCTCGTCCTGCAATAATGACACCGTTGATGGCAGAATATAATCAAAATGTCTCCGATACCCGGGACAAAGAAATGGTGTTATAAGGAGTACATTTTCTGGATTGGCAACGAGCATAGTTTTACAAAACGTTTTGACATCTCTTTGCTGGTTAACTTCAATAACAACAATATCATTGTTTTCTGATGCTTTTAGAGCTTTGATTGTCTTGTGCAGGAGACTGTGTTTGCTATTGGAATCAAATTGAACATAATTTAAATGAACACATGCTTGCTGGCTTTCAGGTGTAAATTCCTGTTCTTTCAGAAGCTTTTGAAACAGTGCTGATGCCTTCGTGTCTCCTTTAATATGAAAGTTGAAGTCTTTTAACATGGAGCATTTTGAATAGTCTATGCAATGACTGAAACTGCACGAAGACTTGGCTTCAGTTGGCAAATTATCACGGTTATGCTTCTCATAAAGTTTTGTATTGCGCTTTTTAGGGACACCCACATATACATTGTTTGTGATCACTTTTTGTGTTCTGAGATCCTGAAAATTAGATATCTCCTTCTTTGCTTTTTGCAGAGCTCGACTGTGCCCTCTAATTTCAGCTAAAATTCCTTCCTTCTGACGGGTCTTAGCACTAATTTCTCTCTGCAAATGTGTCCTTTTCTTATCTAGCTGATTTAAAACTTTCAAAGCTTTGATTTTGATTTCATTGAGCTCTTTTAAGTGTGCCTCGAGAGCATCAATTTTTGTCTTTTTCACCTCAAGATCTTCATACAAAATTTTCCTCGATGCCAAGTATGCTTCCTCTTTTACTACACTTGTGCTTTGTTGGAGTAGCAAGGCAATTTGGATGAATAAGGGTACAACCACACCAAATACAATCACAGCCATCAAAATCATCTTGAAATTGCATGATTGCCATGCAGCATTGTTGGCAATATTTATTTGTTTCTTCATGGTTTTAAACCCTGAAAAGAACATAAATGTAAAAAATATTCTAAACTCTCTTCAAGAATCAAAATTATCTGAAGGAGTATGCCAACTGAGAGAGTTAAACTAACGGTAAGAAAATTAATTCAATCAGAACTAAAAAGCAGGCTTTGTTAATAACAAAGCCTCTGGTGATAAAAATATAACTTAGAAGCTTCATTTTTTGTTTTTTAATTTATTTATTTGCAGTTTTATTTACGGTAAAATCATAGAACGTTTTGACCAACTGTAAATAAATAAATTGTATAAAAAATAAAAAATGAAGCTTCTAAGTTATATTTTTATCATCAAACTAATTGTTTGAACAAATATATTTACAAAGCCTCCGGTATTTTTTTTTGCTTTAGATTTGAATAGCAAAAGTAAACTTGGCTCTCCAGTTTTGCAGCACGAATTAGAAGTTTCTGGAACCTTTTGTACACATATATACTGTTTTTAAGAAACATAATTGCTAAAAATAGTTTTTCTTTTTAAAATACTGTAGTTCTTGTTTATATAGCGTATAGCATTTGATTTGACACTTTCTTTTCAAAACAGAGAGGAAAAACATATTGAAATAGAGGTACATATTATATAAAAACAGGAAAACTCTCATTATTTCAGATAAAAAGTAAAAGAATAAGACAAAATCACTTACTTAAGTCCAGTGAGAACAATCATAAAAAAGACAATTCCCATATGATCCAAAGCAGAGAAGGAGGACTGCCAGGGCAAAAACTGTTAAACAAAGTGTGCAAGGTTTCCTTTCAAGAACCAGAGCCGTAAAATACAAAGTCATGAACAGTGATTGATTTGAATTAAGGATTGGATTTCCTGGGCGGGGTATCAACAGGAGAGGTAACAGCCACTGCAGACAATACATTTCATTCAAAGGAGCAGGTGAAAACCAGGTGCTTGGGAAGGTTTGTAGAATGGTTTGTTAGATTGTACATCTGCATAGAAATAGTCAGTATTATTTATAAATATTTGTACTTTTAGAACATTGATATCAAGTGATGTTATATTATTAGAAATGAATGACTTTAAAATGCAAAGTGAAATAGAAATGTCTCGTAGTAAGAAAGAGTATGTATTCAGAAAGATGAGGAATAACAAAACAGAAGTCTCACAAATCTAACTTTCTTTGATAGTAGGTTTAAGGCATAGGCATAATCAAGCTTTGAGATCTCCATCACATAGTTATAAGTCTTTGCCTGGTAAAGCGTGAGATCGCACAAGCACACACCTTAATAGTACATGCAAAATCAGTTTATTCTTAACTTTTGTGTGTCTTTTATTTCAACTTTTCAATTGTTTTCAGCACCACATGGTTTTCAAACTGACTTAAAATCATTGGTAGATTAAAGTTACTGATTATAAAATTGCACATACAAAAAGCTAAATTCAAACTATATTACACGTGCAAAATTGGCTGCACTTGCAAATCTCTGCACACACACTATTTTATTCAGGGCAAAGACTGAAGAATCAAATGTGGGTGTCTCTGTTAATATTATCTCTTTTAATTTAATAAAAAAGAATCAAGAAGCGTTGATGCGATGAAAATAATGGAATATTGGGTGTGAACTCCCAACATGTAAAATGCGGGTGATAACCAGGCGGGCAAACCAAATTTCCGATTTCCGATTTCCGATTTCCCCGATAATTGCAAAAATTTGAATCCAAATTTCCCGATTTTTCCGAAAAACTATGTATAAGAACTATGTATAAATATCAAATTTGACTTTTTTATTTTTTTTTGGAAAAACCGTGGGAGTTACTGTACTTTACAAACTGTGAGACCGTGAGATTTGTAGCAAAACCGTGGGAATTGGCAGGTCTGAAAATTACCTAATATAAAAAAGCTTAATCTTAACCCTTTTCAGTCTAGGCTTTTTCTGGCTGTTCAGGACAGGTGGTGATGGTGCGCAGTAGTCCGACATCTCATATGTCCGACAATAGAAATTTCCCTTTTAAATATGTATTTCCGGTCTAGACTTCATCGTTCTTTTTTGTTCGGACATATGAGCTGTCTGACTACTGCCATGCACCCATTCAGGACTAGGGGGAGGGCCCTCCATAAATCCTGATGTAAACAAGCTAGGCCTATGAAACTTGGCCGCCATTAGGCGATGGCGTCATCATTTATGTCAAGCAAGTTGATTTTTTTGGTAAAAAACAACCATTTTTAAAAATTCATTTTAAATAGAACTTTATGAGTTTTTTCAATTCTGTTTTGATTTTATGTCTATGGTTTTTCATCAACTATAATTATTACGCACAAAATAACACACCAAAGTTGCTCTGGTGGAGAATAATGGGTTCAAAATTGGGTTAACCTGTTAACCTAGTACCTAGTACCCAAGAAACCCATTGTATAAAAGTTGTTCATAACCCATAAAACCCAATGAACCCATTATATACACAATTTTGTATTGAATTGGTTAAAAATGGTTTTAATGGGTTTCTCAATTATGTATAAAAATAGTTAAATGGGTTTTTCCTAACTGGAAATGGTTTATTTTAAAAACAAAAAGCGGGAAAATAACTTCATTCAAGATTTAGTTTTTGGTTTTGGTCAGCTCACTGTTTATACTTTGTGTATTTTTATCGGGGTTTTTTGTAAGCTTTTACAAATGCAAAGATTTGTGGTTTTAATTGCAAGGGATTGGAGAGTAATGTAAGAATTTTTTTTTAGAAAAAAAGGAACCACAGCTTTAGTTTTTTACTGATGATACTGTATATAAGATACAAGTTTTCTTTTTGGATGGAGCGTACAATGTTTCTTTGTTTATATAGTTTCTTTGTTTATTTCAGTAAAATATAATTTCTATTTTGTGCTATCACTGGATGTATTAAAATTCTTTTACTAATTATATACATTTGTTTTTCCCTTCGTTTTTTTTCTCTTACCTTTTTCACACACTGTCCTCAAAAAAGGCATTGAAGAAAGTCAGGAGGAGGAATCTAGATTTTTAGATAAAGCAGCTATATAGTCTTTAACATGTTGTAGAGTATATAAATAAAAATAATAAGTACAGTTAGTATTCTACTGTACTTAAAACTTACTTTTTTAACTCTGTTTTTGAAGTAACCTAAATTCAAGTTTGCACGCCATAAATTCGCCTAAAAATCTGAGTTGTCAATCTTGGCGTGCGATGGTCGCAAACAGAAACACGAAACAAAAGAAATGGCTTAAAATCAAATTTGTAGCACAACAACTCAAAAGCGCATTTTTAATTTTGTGAATTGTAAACAAACAGCGCAAAAAGACAACATTGGGATGAGGGAAAGCGGCTGACCTTGCTTTCAAGATTTTCCTATTTTTTTACATTTTTTATCGGCCATACCTTTACCCCCCCTAATCGGCCATTGGCCGTTAAAAAAAGGAAAATCGTTTGTCGATGCCCCCTATAATATAGCACACACACTCTTCGGTCACGCACATATCACACACACACATCCATAAAAAACATTTTAAAAAGACAAATGAAACTTTGTTTTAATAACAAATACAAGTAAATTTCGACAAGAACTATTCAACAGTCACACTATCCCTTTTACATTTCGGAAGCATTGGTATTTTCACTTATATTCCAGTTTTCCAGTTTGCCAGTTTGATTGTTTGTTTGTTTTGTTGTTTGTGCCACACATAAACAAAGCTTCTATCGCCGAATGAAGAACTAGACTGGAAGCCCAGCGTTTAAAAAACGAAAAAAAATAAAATTTATTTTCAAGACTGTAAACCGCTATATGAAAAATTAATTAATTTTCTGAATTTTATAGCTATAAAACTTTGGTGTTTTAATTATCGTATCAAATTAATAAATTACAAAGCAAAACACATCTTTATTGCTGTGTTTTTTGAAAATATTAAAAAAAATTTACTGGTCAGTACTTTTTTTTTATTTACTGAGAACTGTCGGTATAAGATATGTTATCTAGAATATAGCCTCCACCCCGAACCAAAAAATGTACGGCGAAGAGTCTGCAAAGGTCACGAACAGACGAACAAAAGATAGTTTGTTTGTTGTTTATTCGTTCCAATTGTTTGTTTGTGTTGTGGTTATTTCATAGTATTCAAAATATAATGGTTTGTCTACTGTATAGTATGTGGTTTGTTCGAATTATTTGTTTCTTCAGCATGATACCTATGTGTGAGAAAGAGCAAAAAGGTGTTTCAAGCAGGAGTTTTTTTCAATATTTCTGACCTATGATTTTTGTCCAGTTTGATCTGTGTTGTGTGTGTGTGTGCTGTGGAAAAATTATAAATTATAAACATATAACTAGATAATAATATATGAATTGGCACACCCTTTTCACTTTTATATAATGTATATACTATATATTTCTTCGCTATATACGGTATCACATATAATAGGTATATCATAATATCATCGCATGTTGTGTGTGTGCATGTGGCTGACTGATGTGATGATGTGCAGTCCATAGTGTCAGATAACAGGGAGAAACCTGATCCCCATACCCAGATTTTATTCTTATGATCCTGTTGTGTGTGGCTATACAGTAGCTCTGATATGATGTCTGGGGTGCTATACTTCTTGTACTGTCTCTCAAAGATGGGGGTGGATGTTTATATTTAGCCTTGGTTATTGGAATGGTCTCCAGCCGTCTTACTTTTAATAAAGAACTTGTAAATATAACCATAAATAGCCAAATAAATATTTATTTACTTATACTTACTATGGGCTGAATGGGTTGAAAACCAAGGCAAGGAGTTATTTTAAAGAAACAAGGAAAATTATCTCATTGGAACATAGCTTACCCTATGGAAATACAATTTGTTTATGTGTAAAATGTATTCAGAGGAAAATTATAGATTCCACTGTTGTTGGTTTTTTACATAAAATAATAAATAAATAAATAATCTTGTCTTCATACACCTACTAATGTTATTACTTAAAAATGTTTTGAAAAAAAAGGTCAGTGATAATTGGCTGGTAACAAAATAAGAACAGTATTATAATCAACTCTTCAACGATAATAATTGTCACATACTGTACTTCAGATCGTAGCTCAACCTTGAGCCGAAACTATTCAGTTTCAATAAATATATATATATTGTTCTTCACCTTTTGCCACCCATTGAAACCAAAATATTGTGCCAACAATAGATATTTTTCAAACTGATTAGTTTCAACTCGAGGATACCATATGAATACTGGAATTTGTTTGTTGACAGTTTCATAGAGACATGATAAACCAAAATAGCAATGTAGTTTTACACGTCCCTTATTCACAATCTTGCAAAATATCTTAGGAAAACCCAACTAAATTTACAAGAAATTTTACATTTTGTTAGTTCAATCATTCATAAAACCATATAGGGTCAGAAATGAAATGTTATTTAGTCTAACTCAAGAGCAATAACCATTTTTGGGCCCTTTTGAGGCCATTTTCTAAACCTAGTAAAGGGGGGACCACACAGAATGAAAAATTGAAAGTGTTTAAAAAAAAATTCAAAATTAAATTGCACCGATGGATTGATCGCAAAGAATAGATGAAAAAAATGTTCTTATTGTTTGTCATGTTTTGACTATTGGTTGCCGATTTATAGTGGTTCAAAGGTACAAAAATTGACGTTTTTTGCTGTTTTGCTAATGTCAGCATTCCTAGGCAATAAATTTTGATAAATTTTAAACTCCATGAGTTGATACAGTGTTCCATTTAATGTATCGCGAATCGCGATTTGCCAAGTGTTTTGAGCTTTTGGCGAATCACTTTTATCAAGAATGATTAAAAATTGTGAATCAAATTAAGAACTTTTTTTCTTAGAAAAATTGTGATCAAAACAAGATTCCATAGAAAGGCTCTTTTTAGTCTGATTCGGCAGACCTTAATAAAAACCCATTTGTATAAGACATTATAATAGACTAAATAGGCTTTTTTATGAAGCAATCTAGAGTGTTCAAAAACCAAAAAAAAATCTGATACTAACGCAAGTAAACAGTAAATTTTTGCAAATCGTTTTTCAAAAATTAAATGGAACGCTCTTTAAAATGGCAATTTCAGAAAAGGTGAAATTGTTTGTTACCTAAGTTTTGTTTTCTAGTTCTTTTAAGATATTAACAATCAAAGTTTGGTAAAAACTGCTGACTATTTGCAGCAATGTGTACTCAATTATGCCTTCATGTGGACCTTTATTAATTATTAACTATTTTTTTCAACTTTCCACTATTTTTTGTTTCCTCTCTTTAGTAAAATTACAACCCCCCTGTTTAATAAAACCACCATGTTTATTAATTCTAAAAAATATTCTGACCCCCCCTAGTCTATTAAGCACCCAAGAGTACTTTTTGCCCATCAATTTCTGCTTGCGATTACTCTGAATTAAACAATTTATAAGCAATTTCACATGTGGATTCGGTTTATTATTAATAAATTCTGATAATGTCATCAAATATTTTAAGAAATTTTAGGGAAATGTTTCTGATATAAATCTATGTAAAGTGGCAAAGTTTCAATATGTTACCATTGATGGAAAAATAGTTATTATATAACAAAACCATACGGTGGGTGGTCCCACCCCAGCCCGAATAGGGTTAAGATGCAGGATCTATACATTTAATACTAAAAACCACCATTTTCAAATAGTTTATTTACAGTTAAAAGTTGGGAGTGTGGATGTAGGCGAGCTAAGGTTTTTTTTTTTAGAGCGAGCCAAATTTTCACTCATGGGCATTTTTTTTTGCCACAAAATTAAGCTGTAGATGTGTTCTGCATTTTATTCCACAATATTATGTTTTGAATTATGTATTTGAAGTACTTTTATTCAATTGTAAAACTGCACAATTTATTTTAATCCTAAGTTCAATCAATTCTTTAGGAACTGAAATTAAATTTATACTGTAATTATTTTTGCGTCTTATAGCCATTCTTACTGTACATTGGGTATGGAAACAAAATGAATAATAATGAAATACACATGATTCAACCATAACAGAATGACATCATTTACTGCGTTGAAGTTAAACCATCGGGAATGTCTAGTGTTGATGCCATCTGGTGTAGACATCACTTGTAGTGTTACTGTAAGTTTTGAATACACTGTGTTTGCAGTTATACATAAAATTGGGAGAGTACCAATTTCTAAACAAAAGATAGCATAGTACAACAATGTTATTTTTGAAGTATAGTATATTGTCCCCCCCTCCCAGAAAAACTTAAATTTGCCAAAACAACTCAGAAATTCAAAGAGGACACTATATATATGTACTAGTTTTGAAACCAGCGTTTTCATTAAAAGAAATTAGAAATGATAATTTTTTTCTCTGTCTTTATAATATGCAGCTACCAGTAATTACAATTTTTTGTTACAGAACTTGACAACTGGAAAGAAGTTACTAGACTATGTCTGTGAGAAGATTGGAGTGACAGAAACACAATATTTTGGTTTCAAATTTGTTCATCGCAAGGATGGAAAGGTATTAAGTTGGGCCTCTTTTTTCTTTTTTTTCTTATTTTGTGTAAATATACAGTAAAACAGTATCTATATATATAATATATAATACAATTTCAAAAAATTCAGACTTGATATTTCACACGTGACACAAAGCTATAAAGAATATCAAGCTTGAGAGTTTAGTCACCCTCTAATAGAATGTTTTAAAAGCTGCTGGAAAAAACTAATAAACCTTTTGAAACTTTGTAAAAAATAAACACCAAAAATTATGTTCTAACTGTTTGATATGGCCAATTATTTACCTCAATGTTTATGTTTTTAAAGATAAGAACATGATGGAAGGTCTTAAAAATAACATAAGAAGGATTAAATCTGTAAATTATGTGTTTTCTTTATAAACAAACATTCAGAAAATAATCCATTCTCTAGTGATAATTTCAAATCTTAGTCTATATTTTAGAGTTTGTTGTGATAAATGTTTTTCCTCAAAGTTTTTTTCCATCATTGCATTTAAATAAAGGTGGATTTCCACTTGTTTTGCATTTTGGACATCAACCAGGACAGGTCATACAGAAAAAAGCTATACTGAAATCTGATTGGTTTGCTTTAAACAATAAAAAAAGTCGTTTTCACCATTTTGATTGGCTATGATCTGTCCTGTCCTGTTCCGGGAAAGTTGTACTGAATTCAACTTTTGTCTCAAGACAGAGTTGGACAACCGAGACAAACAGGACATGATACTTTTTACCCGTGTCCTGTCCAAAAGTCCACCTTAATATTCTTTTAATGTCAGATACGAATTGTGCCTTTATACTCTGTGCGAGCGTGGCTGCATTTACTGGACTATGTATATCTTTAGTTCCCCGCAATCAGCGTTTGAAAAACGATTCGCAAAAATTTATTGTTTACTTGCGTTAGTATCACCTGAAGGCCCACCATGGTTGGGCCTGAGGGGCCAGAAAATGTTTTGGTTTTTGAACACTCTAGATCGCTGGAAAATGCTATGTTTTCCTTCGTAAAAGAGCCTAGTCTTATTATAATGTCTTATACAAATGCGTTTTTATTAAGGTCTGCCGAATAAAGAGCCTTTCTATGGAATCTTGTTTTGATCACAATTTTTCTAAGAAAAAAAGTTCTTAATTTGATTCGCAATTTTTAATGATTCTTGATAAAAGTGATACGCGAAAAGCTCAAAACACTTTGCGATACGTTAAATGGAACGCTGCCAACAATAGAGTGACTTCTTTTAATCGAGTAATTTGATTGGCTTACACGTCACGTCACTTGGCCGGTCTATATTTTCCCGTAGTGACTGATGTCGAAACAAAACAAAGAGAAAAGTAAACAAAAAGTGAAAAAATCTTGTTTTGCGGGGCACTAAATGACTTATAAACCTTATTAGCCTCGGTCCTTTGCATGGACCTCACTGCGTTCGTTCCATGTCATCACAACCTCGGTCTATATTTTACCATATAGACCGGCTAAATGGTTTATAAGTCATTATTATTATCATATTTTCCATTATAGTACACTTGGCTGAGTCTGAAGAAGTTTCTTGGAAGGCAGCTTTCAAGTTCTAAATATGAAGTTGAATTTCATGTTCAGTTCTGGCCGTTTTCTCCTTACGCTGTCAAACAAGATGCTGCTAGGTGATGAATCTTTCCTAAATAATTTAATTACAAATACAAAGATTAAAGTTTAACTTTCTTGTTGCAAAAATATTCGAAAATGCTCCTTCTCTCAATCTCAAGTAATATCGTATGTTTGTCTGTAATCAAGCACTACGTTACTCAATATTTTTGACTGGCAAAAGTGCTGCATATAATGTTAGTTGTGGTATCAAACTCAATATCATGATATCAATTTACCTTAAATTTTGCTAACACTGGTTACAGTATTTAGATCTTTAACCATCTCTTCTTTTAGGTATCAAATGTTATTGGAAACAAGAGCTAAAATTTTAAATGGAGAGTGAGTGATTTATTTTTAAGTTTTTAAATTTTTTTATTTTGATATTCAAGTAACATACAGTACACGTTCTAATAACTTTCACAACATAATGCATGAAATTTTTTTTGTGAAACTATATTTCCTTGACTTGTTTTGTGAGCTGATGACTAATATATTATTTATATGTTTTTTCACTATCATTAGGCTTTCGACTACATTACCAATCCAGGCCTTATTAGCATCATACATTATACAAGGTATATATTGAATAACTTTGTTTATGATTTATTTACATTATTGAATTTCACTGAATCTGAAATTTGGGCCTGATACAGTCTTTAAAAATTGCATAGAAATATCTTAATATCTTGAAATCTGTGGAATTAAAATGGGTTTCACTGTATTACTTTTTTTTTGAACAGCGGAAGTTGGCAACTGGAATAGTTCACCTGATTATTCTGTTCCAATGGATGAAGATGAGTTAAAATTCTTTCCATACCAGGTAACACATGTATACATTTTTTAGAACTCGACTAAATGCACATTTTCTCCTTACAAAGGTAACAAATTAAGTGGAACTTGAACCTCTCGTTGGCTCTCATTTCTCTAGTTCAAAGTATTCGGAGGAGCTATTGTTGAATTCTAATAAATAATACTACGCAGTTCAACAAGAAAGGATTTAAATGATTCCAGCCCAAGGATCGGCATGTTTTTACATGACAGTAAAGTTATCCATACTTTTTTTGAAAAGTGAATAGGGAAAATAACTTGGCCCTCTCTAAATTATTTAGCCCCCCTCCAATTAATAAGGTCACAGGATTCTTATATTTTCCAAGCGCCCGGCTGAAATATAGTTTGAAAAAAATTAGTCCCTTCTCAAATAGGAGAGGGTGGATACCATGGGAGTAATAGTTATTGTTATTCCCATTACTTTGCAAATCAACTGCATTAAAGTAACCTTAAATTCATTATTCTTAATTAAGCCAAACGTTTTCTTGGATCAAGTCAAGAAATTTCACCAAAGACACGTGTAAGTATTTATTAGATGCATCCCATGTAAAAATTTCACAATTTTTCTTCTTGACTTGATATTTATTGTTTTATGTTTTAGTGGCGTAAAACCTGAACATGCAGAGTTATTGTACTTAGAGAATGCAAGAAAGCTGTCTCTACATGGCATGGAGATGCATCCAGCTTTGGTTGGTAAATTAGAATAATTTTGCCCAAACATAAAAATCATGATTATTAGTACTGTATTTATTAGAGCTACATTAATCTGCCCAATTTATAAACAAAGTACAATAAACAACAACCGAGAGTTGTTTTAGCCAATCAGCTTTAATTTCATTGCCAGCTCATAAATCATACTGCAAAATCTCAACTAATAATTTTATAAACTACTGGTGAAGTTTTAAAATATCGGGATTCTTCCTTTAGGAAGCATAAAAAGGTGAAACAGAGCTCTTTCTTGTATACTGTCTGTCATAACATACTTGAACTCGTTTTTTCAGGATGAAGACCACGTTTCAATTGTTCTTGGCATCAATCACGAGGGGGTATCCGTCCTTCAAAATGGTATCATATTGAGCAAAGTTTTATGGTAGGTAGAATTGAATTGGAGTTTAAAACTCAATGTAAATTCTGTTCTGTCCTTCAAAATGATATCATATTGAGTAAAGTTTTATGGTAGGTAGAATTATTGAATTGGAGTTTAAAACTCAGTGTAAAATCTGTTGTAAGGCTGTGGCCGATTGGTTAAAACGTAACCTGCTAGGCTCGTAACCTTCTAAACTCGTAACCCACTAGGCTCGTAAACCACTAGGTACTGAATGGTCCAGAAGAAAAATGCGTTACAATTGTCACTAGGATTTGATAAAAATATTTTGGCTTTTTGCGATCTCTTTCTTTCTTTCGCCTTTGTATTTAATTTCGCGAATTTGGCCAAGATAAGCGAAAATTAGTAATTTTAAGTTAATGGAAAATATTTTGGGTAAACCACTTGTACCAGTTATAGATTACTGTATAATCATTGTTTTTGTTTTTTTAGGGAACATATTTACAAAGTTAGAAAAGAAAAGCACACTTTATTTTTAAGTCTGAAATTATCTATAGAGGTAAGTTTTATAATAATCCATACAAATTAAAATAATGATGTGCTTCCTAAAAAAATCATCATTTTGTCTGAACCCTTCCAGTTCATTTTTAATGCAACGGTTGTCCATTTTTTATACAACCTGAATGGGTCAGAAAATGAAACCATAATATTTTTAAGATATTCAAACTATTTTAAAGAAGTTTCGGAAAGAAGCTTCCCATTTTTGAATATTTGTATCTCATTATGATAATTTTTGTTACATTTCGACCTTCTTGGTTTAGGTCTTCGTCTAGCCTGGAATTCATGCAATTTTTTAAATCCTTCCTCCCTAAACTCAGAAGGAAAAAATTGCGTGATCATTGCCATTTGGTGGCAATGCTAAAAGTCAAACTTCCTAACAATTCTGATAGTTGTTAATAAGAGCAAATCAAATTTCCCGCTTTATTTTTAACAAAACATCCCAAATGTACAATTATGTAAGTAAACAAAGATTCGGCTTTGATGTCGATTTCAATGTCTAGCCATGCCTCCATTGTTTTTATTCCTTATTGTTATATGAATAGCCAATCAGAATACGTCGTCCCTTTTAGTCTCGACATTCCAACCCG
>JAYRBV010066337.1:0-16735 GCA_036023255.1 Mitrocomella polydiademata
GATCATGTGTACAAAGTTTCATCTCAATATCATCATTATTCCAGGAAATACGTAGGGGGGACCAAATGGTCCCCCCCGGTTTTTCAGAGCCCCAAAAAGCCCGGTGGGTTAACTAATGTCGATAGACCATTAAAGTAAGGCAAAAAAAACCGCTATACCGAATGCCAAATAAACTACTCCTTTCCTGGTCGTAAATCTCTAATGAGAATAAAAGTGGTACTTAGCTTATTTTTGTTTTAGGTTTGGCAGAAAACACACCTTTTTCGTCAGCTGGACAGTGTGTATTTTAGCAGCGTTTGCAATGAGCTTCATAAATCAAATATGGTGGATGATAGGACTTAGATTTGTGGTAGGAGTCTGCCTTGATGGGGTTATATTAACACCGTTTATCATGGCTTCCGAAATTGTGGGACCAAAGTATCGTAGCTACGCAGGTCCGACTGTATTTTTGGGTTATAATGCTGCCACCGTTTTGACGGGAGTTCAAGCCTGGATGGTACCTAATTGGAGAACACTCTGTATAGTTGTTTCTATCCCATATGTACTGTTACTCGGCTTTTATAAGTATGATATATACTTTTCATCTTAAAGACGACTATTATATAAAACCTTGGTGACAAATTATGAGTACCACAATGAACCCAGAGTGGTTTGCTTCGGACTCATATTTCAAATTTATCGTTAGACTAGAGGACTTTGTATGTTTCGACTTTCGAGTATAGATTGAATCTTGTTAGTAGCGAATTATTCCAGGTGAAAAAAACGAACTTTGAAACTAAAGATATTAGCAACCAAGTTTTGCGCTTTAATTTTAAATCTGAAGATGAAATTTCTTGATTTCGAACTATATATTGTTTTAATGAAAGAAAAGCTTTATTTGTTTAAACATATCTTAAAAAAAATCTTGTCAATTGTATTCAAAGATGTAGAAAGATGTAAAGAAAGCTCAAAGGACTAACAATAAATTTGTTGACAACAAAATACTGCAAAAATAGTAATAAATATTCATACATTCAAGGAGAATAGTATTTTTTTAAATTGTATTCGATAATTTTGTCAAAACTTATTTTCTCAGATACATACCGGAATCTATTCGGTGGCTACGTGTCAAAGGAAGAGAAGATGAGGCAGAGTTAATATTAAGAAAAATCGCCAAGACAAATAAAACTGACTGGCCTGACGGCATGAAATTGTCAGCACTCCCTTTGGAGAAGATTACAAGTGTCTCTGCAACAAACTTGTTTACACCTGCAAGCATGGCAGTTTCAAGTCTTGTACAATTCTTTATGTGGTAGGAATAATTTTGTTTTTTAAGAGGTTTGAGGGGGAGGGATAATTTTGTTTTTTAAGAAGTTCGAGGGGGAGGAGGCTCATTTTGATTTTACGTTGTGACGACCAATTTCAAACAGTTTTCAAGTGGAGGTAAACACACTCTCTTGCGTTCAACCATATTGTGCGATAGGTAGCTAGTATAGCATCCTTTAAAAATGCTGTAATATAGAAAATCCAAAAGGCAATTGGTGAATTATATCAAACAAAATTAAACGCGAAAAGCTATAAAAGGTAAGCAAATCCAGACATGCCTCGCCGCGTCTTATCTACGTAGTTGTGTATGATGATACAATGCAGGGTAATGTAGGTTTCTACAAAAACAGTTTTATATTGAGACGCAATTTTGTATACAATCCAGACAATCAGACAATCAGACCCGGTAGGATCAATCAAAATGTACTTTTCTTTCCATTGTTTTATAGGGTTGTGGTAAATCAAGTATTTATTGGGATTTCTCTGGCATCTGAAGATATCACTGGAAACTTCCATCGCGATTTTGTATTGACAGCTTTAACAACTTTACCTGGAGAAGTTTTAATGATCTTCTTTTTGAATAAGTAAGATTTTGTAGCAAGCCAGGGTCTGGTTATATCAGATGGGATGATCGATATATCTATAGGGGCTTAATTGGAATGTCAGATTGTTTATCTCGACTTATTAAAGATATCTACTTAAAAATAGAATTGTGATCAATTGATAAAAGTCATACTGAGTCAACCCGCTTCCACAACCCAGGTCAACTTCCATCCAGGTTGTCTTGGTTTAACCTTTCAATATAACAATTGATCTTCATTAGATATGGGAGAAGACCAGTAACTTCAGTATGCATATTATTGACAAGTTTTGCTTGCATTGGTCTTGCTTTTGTTCCACTAACTAAAGGTAAAAGAAGTGTAGTTATACATTAGATTTGTTGCTTAGCTGAATTTAATTTTCTTTTAATTTTCTTTCTTTGATTCGACATCCGTTTTTAAAAATATAAAAATGAAACTGCAACTATGTTTTCACGAAACATATATTATTCAACATTCTCATACTGATGGGCGGTACTATATTCGCCTATATAACAGTGAATGCTCTCGTCTCGTTTTTAGTTTACAATTGGATTAGACTTGTTACTGGACTACTTGGCAAATTCTTCAGCAGCTTGGCTTTTACTGGATTATATGTTTGGTCAACGGAATTGTTTCCCACTAGTATCAGGTAGGAGAAAAACAAAGGAAAAAGCCTAGAAAGAAAACAAGTTAAACACATTAAAGAAACTACCGGTGAAAATGGTTTTACAATCAATATATTTCATATAAAATCAGATTTTATTTATAAATTTTAAGAGCTAAATCCAAAAACACATCAGTTACACAATAGATATTTTGAAGGCAGTCTTGTTTAAAGGTTTTATTTATCCCTAAAAAAAATTTAACATCAATATATGACCTCTATAAGGCTTGTAAACGGTTGACCTATGAAATGAGTAGTGAGAAGTTGCCTCAACACCCATAACCGGTGGTAGACCTGAAACCCTGACCAGCAGGTTACAGACCAAGGGGTGCAACAACAACTCAATAGCCAAAGTAATCGAACTTATAAAGTTGATTACTCTGTCGAAACTAAAGTTTTTCTTCACGTCTACAGATCAAAAGGAATGGGCATGGTCAGTTTAGGAGCCCGTGTTGGATCTTGTAGTGCACCTTGGATCGCCCAGTATCTAAGTTATATCAACAGACATTTGCCGTTTCTCGCAATGGGATGTTTGTCATTCATATGTGCTATATTGTGCCTCAAGTTGAAAGAAACTAATGGAACTAAAATGCTGGAGACTATGACGGATGTTTTAAAGACATTGAAAGACACTGAGGGTAATTACAAGCCATTTATCGGAATAAATAATAACTACCCCAGTAACAAAACAAGTTTAATTAGCACTTTGTACTTTTCTCCGCAAAAAAAACTTCACATAAAAAACAGTATAACCCATACTCTAAAGCTTTTACTTTAAAAAATTAAAACGCCTATATATAATTTATTTTCATATTTCAAGCGAGTAACAAAACGATAAATGCAGACCTTTAGAAAATGAACTAGTCTTATTTTTATTTCAGGCGATGTAGAAGAAAATGAACCAGAGATTGTTAAAAACAACCGTGCTGGAACAAAGAATACCTGAACATCGGCGATCCTGTTTAAGATACATCGACAAGAAGAACAGAAGAAGAATTAAACATTGAAATATTAATCCTAGCCAGCAAGGCTTAAAGAAAAACATTTTGAACTTTATATGCCTTTAAGCCTCTCTTAGGAGACCTCAAACAATTTTGCATACCCCATACTAGATAACAGCTTTGTTTTTCCAGGTGCGCTTTTTAACATCTATTATGGATTGAGTTTTAAGCATTGTGGTATTTATGATAACTACTAACTACTGTAGAAACTAATATATTTTAAAGTATTAATTTGTGCAATTTGACATCATTGTATAATGAGGATCAAATTTAAATATATATTAATACCTTTAATTGAGGGATTTTTGGTCTCAAAAAGATCCAGGTAATATTCGTTACAAACTGAAATTTTGTTGATGTCAACATATTATCATATATGACCGAGAAGTACTTTATTGAAAAGTAAGTTTCAGTTTATTCATGTTATTGAGGGAATTTGATGTAATTTTAGTGTAATAATAAAATAATATTTTAGTGTAATAACAGCAAATTTTGCAATTGAAACTTTTTGAAATATACATATTGTCGAAAGACGTCTTCTGGTAAGATCTTTTGAAAAAAAGTTAATTGAAATCGAACAATTATCTTGTAATTATCCAGCACAACACCATGCATCGTTATAGAAATAATAAAAAACTACTTTTTGAGGCAATAAATCAAATCATTTAATTTGATCAAAATTTAGGTACCACCTTTTTATCAATTTAAATGATTATATCATCTGTTAAATATGGGTTCAATTATTTACAAAGCCACAAACATATGCTAGTGGTTTTGTTTCCAAGTGCTGTGTAAGTAAAGATGTTCAGGCTTATTCAAAGCTAGTGTATTCAACCCGTAGCTCATAAGGTTTCAATCTATTTTTTATAATGTCATACCCGTTCTTCTTTCTATAAAATATACATGTTCTAAACAATGAGTTCAAATTTTAGATCAATCGTTAACTACCTGACATTTCTTCGTTAAGTTGAGCGCTTTGAAACTTCTATCAGAGATTGGAGATGTTTATTTTGCAACACAATGAAAAGTATGAAAAGTTAGCCTTAATTTATACAAAGAAAGAACCGTATTGTGAAAAGTTGATAACGAGTTTCAAACTTTAAAAGCTTTCGTGATTTGTAATTTAGTAATAACCGGTTATTAAAATTTCTATGAAGTTTTTAAAGTTTATTACTCATGACACACTTCAAAGAAGACAATATGCGTTAATAGTAGCATTTAGTAGACAGCTTGGAATTCGACCAACTTGAAAAACCACAAGCGGGGGGAATCCACGCCTTCGAAACTTGGCAAACCATAATATGTTTATTTGAAATGATTATCATATACGAATCTTTACGCAATGCAACTTCTTTTGGAAGTTTTAGCATAACAATACACCTTTTCGACGCAAAACTCTACCATTATGAATGCTACACTAACTCAATTCAGTTTCCTCTTTAGCTATGCAAGATTAGCTTTTATTATTCATTGGAGAAATGTGCTGCCGTTTAATGTGTTATCTAAAACTATATTATGTGTTTTCCCAAGGTGATACCTAAACTCATTAGTCAAAAGGTCTGGGATCGGTTTCGGTGTAAAGGTTTTGACAATTTTTCTTGTGTTGAAACGGTGTATTAGAGGAATTTTTCAATTTAAGCCAAAGGAGTATTTGAATATTTGGTAGTTTTTGGAAAAAAAGACAATTAAACATCTTCTAAACTATCAATTTTATATTAGTAGAATGTCTATAATTGTCTTTTTTATCAGTTTAAAAAACGGGAAACTAAAGTATACTCAGTTGGGAAATGAGTCAGAAAAATATATTTTATAGGAAACAAAGGAAATTGGATATTTCAATTTCTTATTTCATAAGAAGAAGGATGCAAGAAGCAAAGGACAAAAAAACCGGTTTTGTATGAAAAAGACACATTTTGAAACAATTTTGCTGAATAATGTCTAATTCTTCTTTCTGTCAACTTATTTATTTTGTCATCGCACCATCACTGCTGCAAAGTCATCGAGTTTCCTGTAGCTAATTACCACCGTAAGATGTAGGAAGTTAATTGTTGAATCAGGGTAATTAATGGTTTCGCAGTTTTAATGACTGGCCACAAATAACCGTTTGATTGACACATTTCTTCAACGAAATAAAACATGGCACAGAGTATAGGGAGGGTTCATTTAATATTTGACAAAGACTCGATGAAGATGGGTGTACTTTCTTATTGGATCCTGTCAGCCGTTTTGATAACTGGTTGTAAGGCTCAGGTAATTTTACAATTTTTCTTTTTCCTATCATACAGGGTGACCCACGAAAAAATGTTTATTTGTTTTCTATTTTGTTGCATGTAGTATCCATGAATTATGAAGAAAAATATAAAACTGTATATAAATCTGTTTTTAGTTGGAGAGCATAAGTCTGCATAAAAAGGAACTAGCTAGGTTTTTGATGATGACCACTTTGTTGGCCTTTTTATAGGTGATCCCGCCTAGTTTCTGGTACATTAGTACATTTTAATTTCTAACACAAAAGATTTCTAGGATTTGTCAATTTTATTTTATGTTAGAATTTTCTTTTTACATGGTTCTATGTACCGAAGCTATAAGTTTGTAAGTGATTGGTAGCGCTCCACTTTGGTTTGTTCGGGTAATGTGTAATTTGGTCAGTCTCTTTTCAGAAAGCTTGCAACGATCCTATATCTTTAAGACTAGTTTCAGATCTATTAGTACAATTATTTTTCAGTTTCAAATTTGTAGATGAAAAAGGTTTTTAAACGAATTTCAGGCGTTTATTGATCTCTTAAAATCTTTAAACGCGTAATCCCAGTCAAAATAGTAAATGCTAATTATACTGAAAATATTTTGTATATCCTTTGTGGTCTAGTTGTGATAGCCAGGTAAATTTCCACGAATGCTATTGAATCGGCAGCCCAGGGACTCGAATACAGAACCGGTGCATCTGCTGTCTTGGCTCTTATCCACTGAGCCACGTCCCCAACTATATACTTGTATAAACTCTGGAGTTCCTGGATTACTCTGGAAATTACTCCGAAAATATCTTTCGAACAAAACGTCTTGTCACCATGTCAATTTCTTTTGATCCGTTGCTATTCCAATCCCCCGATTATTCTGTCCCTAGAGTAACTAAATTTACTGTTTTAAGATCTAATTGACAATTCTAACTTTCAAATAGGGAAATAAGCTCCCAAGCATATATGTTATTAGTAATCTTATAATCAACGAGTCATAAACTAAAAAAAAACTAAAAAAACTAGCCACATGGCTAAAAACGGTAACAGCATAACAAACACAGATTACGAGAATCAATATCCTAGTGATGACCCTATCGTACCAAATTAAAGATTTTTGTAAGCCTGTAACAAAAAGTCAAGTCACGTCAAATGATGAAAAAAATAGGTGATAAAAAGCCTATAATCTCATCGTGTAACCAGAGCAGATATTTACTTATCTATGATTTACCAACCGACCATGTGTAAAACATATCAGAAATTGGTGCGACATATGGCAAGAAAGATAAGCTTAGGTCTGTAGTCAGAACTGCCATCTCGCGCGTGATCGTATTCGTACACAGGGTAAACTAATAAAGTAGCCGCTTTCAGCTGTTACCGTAACAAAATAATTTTGAATATGTTGTTAGAAGTTATTTCCATTATTAGCAATTTAGATATGCATAACACAACGATAACATATAGGTCCTTGCGAAGGGGTAAAGAAACTGAGCTCGAGATCGAAAGGCATCCTAGCTCAACTCCATTCTCGATGGTGAAAGTTACCAATCACTGCCAACTTTATAAGATAATCAATAAAATAATAAGGTTCTTTAATTTTTTTTTTGGAGTAATCAGATCCTCTTGTACCCATACACGGAATAGAGAACGAGTAACATTACATAAGATGGATGATTACACAGCTAATGGTTCCTGATATTCCGTGCCATTTATATTCGCTTTCGTAGGACGATTTTTTGTCGTCATCGTATGTAATTGCGATAAAGAGGAAGTGTTTGTGTCATTGTTGTTTATGTAATTGTGGCATAAGATTATGCAATCACAATATATGTTTACGTTTTGTTTTGTTTTGTTTTAAAAAGAATCAAGCATAAAAATTGTTAATTGATCTACAAATTTTCCGATTAATTAACGTACATACCCCAGAAAATGGTAATAAAACTTTGCTTCATATTGCTCTTCCGATGCAGCGTAACCCTATTTAGCATTATGGGTTGTGATGGGTGAAGTAGGGACCGAGGACACTCCTAGAATATTTTTGAAAAATCTACACAATTTTGAAATTAATTGACTTTTTTATCCCCTTTCAAAACCAAGGTGGTGCTACCACCTACTGACAGACTGACCATACCTTTCCATAAAAGGTGTAGTTTTCTAGAACTTTTTGTTTACTGGTGTAAATTATTGTTTTGTTTAATTAATACTTATAGGAACTTGGGTTATGTAAATCGCTGCCATGTCAGAATGATGGCGGATGTATACCTGCTGGTCAGGATTACACATGTTTATGTGCTCCTGGCTTCGGTGGAAAGAACTGTGAGGTAGGCTATGTGATTGTTATTGTTTTTTATAATCTATTATATTTTCAGAAGCTACTTGTAAATGTTAAGGACGGGGTTTAATCTTATTTTTCCTATCGTTGCGTCATTATTGAAATGACTCAAAACTATTATAAAAGGAGAATAAGCTACGTTCTTAACATTACGTCTAATGAAGTATTGTTTTGCCCTAATACCGTCACGGTTTACAAACTCAATATTCGAGTCTAGGTTCTTCAAGAAAATTTTGTTCGACAAAAGGTTTGCGGCATAAGTTACAAAAGAAAAAATCAGTATAAATCAGAGTTTTCCGAATGTGCATCCGGGGATCAGATACATCTTCGTGGTACACGTGAAATAAAAAAATGCTAATTTATTTATTAATGTTGACTTTAATTTAATCGATTTCGAACGCTTTGTTTTGGCAACAAACGCATAAGTTAAGTATTTCTACAATCAGAGACATAAATTTATGGCAAAAGTAACAAAATACGCGTAATTTGGCTGCTTAAATCTAAGTTTGACAGTCACTTTTTCGTCAATCAAGTCGAGAAACAGTAAAACTCGAAAGTTTTCAAATCTCCATAACTCGCTAAACCCAATAAAACCAACTTTGAATTACTTGTGGTTTCTGAATTTTTGACAAAATATCGGAAAAGTGCCATAATTTATGACCATGATTGTAGTTAGTTAATTTTCCTGACACTTTTGTTCATTAGTTTCTACGTCCTCCAGATGGGTGTGGCGACACAATTGGTTGCTTTGCACTTCCCGCTGGCTGCACCACAGATTGCCATACTTTTCATACTTATGTTTTTAATGCTGAAACAAAAAAGCTGGAAATCGGTATGCAAACAACACGAGACTGGACTGGCTTAGGTTTCAACACAGTAAAGAGTATGGTAAGTTGTCGAGTAAAATATGTCTATTTAGAGATTTTGAATATAAAATGCAATTTTCTGGAAAAACAAGAATCGAGAAATATAGAAAGAAGTTTATTCCCTAGAACAGAATTTTGGTGTGTTTGATGTTATGAGCCTGAATATATGATAAAATATAGGGTAAATTTATGCCATATGTTTTTCATATACAAGTTTCACGGATTTGTTAAAATATATTCTTTCAAATTATTGTTAGGAGGTTGGTTTTATCATCGGTAGACATCAAAAGCAATCTAAATATAACTAAGCATCAGTTAGAACCTTGCTCGTTCTCAAGACCTGGGTCGCTCAAAATCTACGTAAAGTAGAATCAAATACAGTGTGTATAAAATTTTCACATAATTATCTAGTCAATTTATATCCGACTTCTTCCTCTTAGAGGGGACACCGTGGTGTTATGTGTGTTAAAGACGAAAACCATGCAAAATTGACGAGCCGCAGAGCACCAGCAAAGAGTTTACCAAAAACTCCACAAAGTGGACCTGGGTTGGTCGAAGGAAACAACATCATAATCTCCGGCGTTCAGGGAGCAATGACTTTTTGCATATTTCAAAGAACAATAGAGGTTCCCAAGGGAAGTGAAAATTTCATGTTTGATCTATCAGTCAACCGATTTGCCGTTTATTCTGCCGGGTTTTTGGTTGATGGAGTACCCTTTTATCATGGCTTTGGATCAAAGAACCGTTGGTTTACAGAATCAAAAATTAATCTTAAGAAGTTCATGGTAATTATTTTTTGTGTTTTTGCTTTGATACAGGATTAATTCTTTAAAAAAGCTCTGAATAAATATCCTTGAAGACTTTGAGTTACAAATACGAGGAAATAAAATGAATATAATTTTATCATTATTTCGGTTCTAATATCTCACTTTCTCTTAAGAATGAGAGTTCCATATTTTACACAACGTTTGAAAATAAAAATTAAACATCAAGTAAACTCTATATGGTAACTTTTTTTCATTATTTTTTAAGATTGGTGTCTACACACCTGATAGCTCGACCACAACCACAACTACCCCAACGACAACTACTCCAACCACAACTACTCCAACCACAACTACCCCAACCACAACTACCCCAACGACAACTACCCCAACCACAACTACCCCAACGACAACTACTCCAACGACAACTATCCCAACGACAACTACTCCAACGACAACTACTCCAACGACGACTACTCCAACGACAACTACTCCAACGACAACTACTCCAACGACAACTACTCCAACGACAACTACTCCAACGACAACTACCCCAACGACAACTACCCCAACGACAACGACAACTACTCCAACCACGACCACCCCAACTACGGCTACCACCACCACAGCAACCCCAACTACAACAACTCCAACTCCAACCACCCCAACAACAACCACCCCAACCACGACTTATCCTACAACAACTACCACAACCACAACAATTCCAGCAATAACGACAGCTACTCCAACCACGACCACACCTACAACAACAACCACTATCACAACAACCCCAACTACAACAGCTCCAACTACAACTACCCCAACAACAACCATCCCAACCACGACTATCCCTACAACTGCTGCTCTACCGATGACAACCATGATACCAAGCACAACAACCCAAACAACCACAACAGCTTATCCTACCACCACCCCACCAACAAAAATGACCACCACAACAACGACCATCCCAATAACAACAACAACAACAACAACAACGACCCCTACAACCACAACGAACTATCCTACTACAACAACAACAGATAAGCAAACAACCGCTGTTATACCACTGATAACAACAACACCCGAACCACACACTGCAGTAAAGTCTACAACAAGCAAAACCACTACTATTCCAGCCAAAACAACGACCACAACTGCACTACCATCGATGCCACCGCAACCCAACGGTTTTCTCAAAGGTACATAGTTGAGACGTTTTTCTAGTGTTTCTAGTCTAAAAATTACTCCCTTATTTCCCCTAATGAGGATATCAATTTTTAAGCTAGTTCTAAATCAAAAGTTTTTAATAACACACCTTAGAATTCCATGTAAATTTTAACAAGTTGATTTTTCAAAGGAAGAAATTTAAAAATTATTGCTTTATTGAAATCGCTGTGTAAAAGGAAACGAAGAAAGTTCACAATCGTTAAATCTATCTAAAAAATAAATAAAACAGCCTAAAGGCAGAAAGTCAGCGATAAATCAAAGAAAATAGGCTAACACAACAATGTAGCTGAGATTTAATTAACATGCTGTTGGTATTTAAAAATTGTCGTTTGTATTTAAAAAATACAATATTTAAATTGTTACATCAACAAATGTTCATTTTCCTTGATAACTTGAACGATATAAAAGACAATTTAATGACATAAAAAATAGTTACACACACAGATTTTTTTACAGTAACGTGCGTGTTAAAATCTTGCCAAGATGCGAATGTGTTGTATTCGAGCGTGTGCAGGCTAAATGTTATGCGGTTTAGCCTGTGCGTACAAACAAACATTAACTTCTTATTCTTCGTTTTTATAGAATTTTGCAAAGATCGGCAATTGGATTTCGCTGGCTATTATGCACATCCGTATTCGAAAAGGAAATTCATTATATGCTGGAATGGTTTCGGATGGCAACTATCATGTAGCCACGATCTATACTGGAGGGTGACCGGTGAGGGGCGGGGAGCTTGTGATTATCAAATCAATTACATAAAGCCAATCCTAGTCAACCCTTAAGCACAAAATGTATCGTTGGATGATACCAAATACCCAATATTAAACCAATTTCTTTGCCACCGTATTTATTTATAGGGGTTTTCAAACAAATTGCAAAACTTCCGACTACATTAAACTGCTAATATCATTGAAAAAAAACACGAATTGACATTAATTGGATACTACTAATGAAGAATTATATCAGCTGTTGTTAAAAACCACCGATTTCTTTGCTACCGTACACTTTGGTCGAATAACATACCACCTTAATAAATAAGAAATGAAATTAACGGCAGCATTTTATCTTAAGTTATACTATAAGTTTTTTATTTTGAAAAAACAAAAAAAACAGCTGTACTGGGCCTGATGGAATTTTGTAACACGTAACTAATTTATTAATTTAAATTTAATTCTCGTTGTATTTTACGTTTACTGTTTTATTGAATATATATCTATTATTTATCGGATGAATAAAAGTAATGATAAAATACCATAGTATATTTCTACAATCCTCGCCAAAATTAGTTGCGAAAAGTGAAATTCTACAGGATAAAAAGTACTCCTTTCCCCCTTATCGACGTTTTTTTCTTAACCATATCCAGCAAAGCTCTTTTAGGGACAAATCCTGATGTAAACAAGACTACCAAACTTGGCAATAATGTAGTATACAATAAGAACTATCAGATCCAGTAAAAAAAATCCAAAATGACCGCCATGAGGCGATGACGTCATCAATTTCGACAATTACCGTTATTAAAATTTGATTTGAAGGAAAACTAAGTGAGGTTCTTCAATTATGCTTTGATGTAATCCAAGCTAATATCTTTTTGTTTAAAATCTATTTTACGATTTTTTATGTACAGATGAGTGTCCCAGAAAAAAAAGTACGCTGCGACATTTTCAAAAAGTAGATTTATATACGTGATATTAAAACTACTGACATTATCTACTTATATCACACTTCAAATGTCGTAAATACTAAGAACATCCATTTTATTGTTTGATTTTTATATAAAAGGTGTGCATGTTAGTCGTGCTAATATTCAAGGGGATTTCATTCGTAGTCTATAACAATAAAGTCTAACACTAAACGATGACATTCACATCTTTGTGATTTATGCTTTAATTAACAACTCAAAATCTTTTATATATCAGTTTATATATACATAGATTTCTACTTTTTGAAGTAGTCGCAGCGTACTAATTTCAGACCAACTTTTCTTTACTTAAAAGTTCGTCTACTTTCAGTATCGAGACTTGAAAATGTGTATCCAGAAATGTTGAAGAAAAGCTTACAAAACATCCAATCAAAATATCAAATTGACTACCCCTTTCTTAAAATATTTAAACGATAATGTTTAAAATTTTGTAGTTTGGTTTTTTCCCGAAACAGTTAATAAAACGTGTCTGGTATTGATTTGAGACCCTCAAAAGAAAGGAATGCACTTTAGTATTAATGAAACTTGAAAACATAGTAAGTGTACATAATAGACACAATTCAATGTTATTTTACACTGTGAGAACTGCATTCCCAGGGTAACTGTCATATAAAATTTTGAATTATTATAATATCGTTTTAAAGTACAAAGTTCAAATCTATCGTTTATTTGGCTGGCACGCTGTTTATCATCAAAAGATCGGAGGTTAAAGGTCATAACTTCTATTTTCTTTTACGCTAACTATTTCAAAATCGATGATCTGCGGATAGCAAGTTGACGTAAATGTTTAGATGATTTATTCAATATATTCACTAAAGTAAATAATAATAATATGTACATTTTGTAAATAAAATTATGATATATTCAAAAATACTTATGTAAATATATATGTGCTCGATAGATATATACATAATAAAACTAGAAATACTATTTACACAATGAAATTGATTCAAATTGTCTTGGGCTAGACAAATTTAGATAGATTTATAACTCTTCTGAATTTCATAATAAAGTAATTCTAAAGAAACCATGCAGGGCCATTTATATAATAATTTATTGTCAACATTCAGTTTAGTAATGCTTCGTGAAGTTGAGGTTGATTTTGTTTATTTTTGATGATGGCCATAGAAATTTCCATTACGCATGTGGTTTTCTAGTGAGAAAACAATAAATCTTGACTTCAGCATCAGTTTCACACCACTATAGAAAATACTCCTGTTGGTTTCTAGGTCTATGTAAGCAACAACAACAGGTTGAGGGAAAAGGAGGTTATCTATTCTGTTGACTATAAGCTCCATAACGATTAGCTATACTTCTTTTAAAATCAATCAACGATTCGCCGGAGGTTTTAAAGTATGTGTTGTTGTTGTTGTTGTCAATGCTTCCGTTGAATGATGATGAGAGATCTGTTGGTTGTTGCAGAACATCATTGTATTCACTTTTTGGACGACCACTCCAAGAAGAGTTCTAAAAAAACAAAAGAAGTATTTCAAAGTTTAAAATTTAGAATTTTATAATTATAGTGTTGGCTAATGTTTACCTGGAATAGCCTCTTAACAGTAAGTACCAAGTAGACTGCCATATAACGCACCCTTAAAGGGTTTTGTATACGTTGCAAAACACCTACACATAACACAAGCAATGGAACCTACGGAAATGATGAGGGGTTGTCCTCCTGTTGGTGGACTCAAGAGACTTTCTGACCAATCAGTTTAAGAGCCTATTAGATGGGTATTATCAGAAGAAAGTTTTAACGTACCAAGTTTGTCATGCTATCAAATCCCGTCGAATTTTTTAAATACGTTGTCTTTGATCTGCGTCTTCTGGAATGCGTCAGCGGTACTCCCACATATAACCTGTTTTTAACTAATACTTGTCCATTCAATGCACGCATAGCGGTCTGTGCTTCCAACGGACTGTAGTACGTGATGTAAGCTGTTTTAATGGGACTTTTACTCTCGCACATCTCGACTTTTAGGAGAATGCCGTATTTGGAGAACTCTTCGTATATTCTTTCGTAATCAACTTCTTGGTCTAAATTACTGATCATTAACTTGATGCCTTCAAACCTGTCAGGTTCATTACTAATAGGGGTCATGGTTACTTGCAGACTGTTCTCACGCTCTTTCCAAAACTTACTGTTAGAATAAATTGAAATGCTAAAGAAAATATGTTGTATTTATATATCGGTGCTCCTTGTTGATGCCTTTGTTTATCTTGGACGCAAAAAGAGAGGTACTTAGATTGTCATTTTTTAAAGAATGTTTACTTACCAAATCGTAAGACGTAACATTTTCCCATTGTATTGATGTAAAAAGTACGTAGACCTTCGGAATAGTTTAATAAACATACCAATTTGTACATTCTGTGGGGCGTCTTTTGTACCTTCGTCGATTACACGACGAGATGTATGGAGAAAATTTGTCTTAATAAACCTCTGTCTAGCTGCTCGAGATGAATTTCAAAAGTTTTGACCGTGTGCCAAGACCACTTTAGGTTATAAGTGTTTCTCACTGTCTTATCAGCCGGAGAGAGTCATAAGATCAGGTGAGTGCCAAAAGTACCAAAAAGAAAGTATTTTCTAATGCAAAGTTTTTGTCGACACACTGCCACCTCATCGTTTATTTTTATTGTTGGCACTCCCTAAAAATAGCTACGGCAACATTTGATGTCTGTAGCCCGGAAAGATTTTAAGTGTTTTGACTTAAGTACTGATTTACAGGCAATATCGATAATTAGTATGGACACTTCTCTAGGAGAATTAAAATATCCCACCAGTTATAAGGATATCAGAAATTCCAGGGATTATTTGAAATGCATGTAGGAAAGGCATAAAAATTATGGAAAATTATGCTGTAAATATGTGCATTTATATGTTGGCTTTTATAACAGTATTTCCAAAGAATTCCCAGGAACATAATCAAAACATAATAAGAATTTAATTTGAACTCCATTCGGGGGGAACTAGATGGTCTAAAAATTAGTTCCACAACAGCAGAGTGTGGGGAGGGGGTGGGTATAGATTATTCCTTTCTTCTGATATATGAAATATCAAAAACACTCTTGATTGGGTTGAATAATCATTTTCTGAAATAAAAACAACATCAAACATACCCTTGGAAAACTTTCAGAAACGAAATTTAAATGCGTCACGAATCTCTCAAAGTCAATACATTTTTTAAACAGTCCTTACGCTTTGTACACTGATGCTTTTGGCAGCGGAAAATAGCAGTCCAAATTCTTTCTCTAAGATCCTATATATGTGTGCGTCAAATTGTGTAATTTGTAATGCAATGCCAAAGCAACAGTATTATATTTCAATATTTCGAATATCTTTATACAGACCCTTTAAGGTTCTACTTGTTTTATTGGATTGAATTTCTTAATGGCGGGAATGGTGTATTTTTTGTATCAGGTCAATAATATTGTGTCAAATTGTGTATTTTATTTTTGCACTTTAATCGCATGCTGTAACTACCTGAAATAAAAATTTAACCTGAGTTTAATCATAACTTTTCAAATTAGTAACACGGGGTGGATGGATGGGATAGTGAACCTGCTGTACCTACCCAGTACACAAAATTTACACCACAGCAAAAGTGTTAACATCGTTTAGGAGAGAAGCACGAAAACTAAAAAAACTAAAAAAAGTTTACAAATTTCTAATTATGAAAAAGACACAAATAGTTTTTTTTGTCCAACTACATTATTTGCTTGAAAAGCAGGTTGGATATTGCAAACTTAAAGTCTTAATCATTGTCATTGACGTAAAAGATCAATACTTGGATATTTATAGATAACTTTTCAAAATTGATGATGACATCAATGTATGTCATATGATCGTCACTTTAAGGATATTTTTTACTTTTGTGCGTATAGGCAGTTTCGTGCCTACAAAATAATTTGAACAGCGGAGTCTATATTAAAAATCAACCTTTTTAAGTTCAAAAAATTAAAATAGTTTTAGATACATTATAGCTTAAATAAAAATTTGATTAATGACATAGGTATGGTACGGACCAGATGTTCAATAATCATCCAGGTGTAGAATTAGCCACCCTC
>JAYRBV010066448.1:4651-16731 GCA_036023255.1 Mitrocomella polydiademata
AAATGGTGCTACTGGTGTAAAAGGTGCTACTGGTGTAAATGGTGCTACTGGTGTAAATGGTGCTACTGGTGTAAATGGTGCTACTGGTGTAAATGGTGCTACTGGTGTAAATGATGCTACTGCTGTAAATGGTGCTACTGCTGTAAATGGTGCTACTGGTGATGTAAACGGTGCTACTGGTGGGCAAATCGAATCGACCCCTGGAAATCAAGAAGACACACGAGGTAACGTTGGAGAAATAGGACGTTTACATAATGACACGGATATGGAAGGAGAGAATCTACCTCCCAATGATGGACAAGGAGATTCTGCTAGGAAGAATGAAAATGTTCGAGGAGACTATGCGACGGGTGAGACTGACACTAAGGAAGGGGAAGGGGACAACAAAACTCGGAAAGGAGGTTCGAAGAACGATCCAGAGGAGGCAGGTGTGAAGGAACAGAACCATAAAATAAACACTGCGAAAACAACCGAAGACTCGAGTAGTGGCGAACCACCGAAGACGAAATCAACACCGTGGGGAATCATAGGAGGTGCTGTCGGCAAGTTCTTAGGGAAGCTCAAACCCAAACAACAACAGCAGGTGAACGTTGAACAAACTGAGACGAAGACTGGTGGTGACGAATACAATAATACCAACAAAGAGAAATCCCCCGAGAGCACAACACTGGAACAACAAAGGAGTGAGACAAAAACAATCAAAATAGAGATGCCGCGTACCGGGGCGAATGATTCCCCAGAGGGTACCGGGGCGAATGACTCCACAAAGGGTGCTGAGGCGAATGAATCCACAGATGATAAGCAAAAGATTGAACACAATTCCCACGACGACAGTCAAGAAAAAACTTCTTCAGGTAAATCAAGTGGGAATACAAAAGAAAAGAGCGGAGACTTAAAAGGTACCGACAATGAACCTGTGAACACAAACATGGCAGACAAGGAGCGAGTTGTGGAAGACGTCATCCTCAGTCAAGAAGTGAGAGATGTCGACTCAGGCTTAAGTAGGCCTAACAGTTCACAAGACAACGATGGCGAAAAAGCTGATGAAAACCAAAGAGCGCAAAGCAAAAAGCAAAAAGAATCATCGTTAGATTCTGATGCCCGCAAATCTGGCGAAGGTAACCAAGGAGGCAGTGGTTACGATGATCAACAATCAAGACATATCAACAAAGATAAAAAAGAGACGAATAGCGGTACAACAAAAAGAGGAAAAGATGGCAGTAGTCCAACGAAAGCAAATGCTGGTACTAAAGGTTTAAATGGTGATGCAACTATTAGAAAAGACGACAAGAAAGGTTTGAAAGGCGGTGTAATTAAAGGTAAAGAGGTCAACAAAGATTCGAATAGTGGTGAAAGTAAACAAAATCAAACGCGTGAAACCAAAACGGGTGAAAACCAGACTGCAAGTGAAGATCGAGGTCTTTCAAATCCAAATGCCAGGAACTCAACCAAAGAGGCGGAATCAATGAAGAATCGGGATCCTGCTGCGGGGAAGAGGGATGGAGGAACAAAGAATTTAGTGGTAGACGAGACAAGAGATCAGCCAAACGGAGAACGCTGTCATAGAGATGACGATGAGCGAAAAACAGAGGACAAGAAACCCAGAAATACGGAAGCCTCAAAGGGTACAAACGCCGGCCACGGTGAGAAAGTTCCGACCAAGCAATCGCGCTCCAAAACAACAAGAACGCCGTCTCCGAAGAAAAATGCACAGCAAGAGAAATTGCTCGCAATAAAGAGAGGCGAACGACAACCAAGCCCATCGGGGAATCCCTTGGCTGGGCGAGACAACAAACACTACCAGTCTCCATCAAGTAGCCCCATGCGCAGGAATAGAAGAACTCAAGGTGAATCAAAGGAACAACGACAAAGAGCATCTGGTGGTAGGTCTCCATCACAGGGTCAAAGAGAAGCACAATTTGATAACAGATATCCATCTCAAGACAAACGAGGAGGAGCACCTGGTGGTAGGTCTCCATCACAAGGTCAAAGCGAAGCACAATCTGATAACAGATATCCATCTCAGGACAAACGAGGAGGAGCACCTGTACATCGCTCTCAGAGCCAAAGTGACCAAGAAGGTCGTAGCAGTGAAGAAAATAAGTCCAGACCCAGTTCTGGCCGTAGCAGGTTACCAACTCCAACCAGTAGCCCGGCTCTTAAACACAATCCACTCCACCAAAGTCCATCTCAAAGCCCGAAGTCAGTGGGACGTAACAGATTCTACAGTCCCTCGCAAAGCCCAACGGTGGGACGGAGTAACAGATTCTACAGTCCGACCAGTTGTCCGGTGATAGAACGTGGTACACATGGAAGCCCTGCAATGGGGCGGGGTCGAAGTCCAAACAAGAGGCAAAGTGCAAGCTCGCAAACAAAACAAACACAAGGCAGCAACACAAACCCCTCTACACCTGGGAAAAAGGAATGGGACTCGTCCCAGATCTTTGAACCGACCAGTCACATTCCAGCAATGAATGTTGGCGGCACACGGTCGATCTATTATTCTCCCAACGCGAAACGAAAGGAGGACGGAGCTCCGAAGAACAGATCCACGAAAAGTGGAGAGCGCCATGAAGAACATCCTGGTGAGTCGGGCGGGAGGGCGTACTCCTCACCAGACGTCGATAGCTTGAACAGCCAAAGGTCATCGGTTGGACGCAACGGGTCGAGTGGTCACCATCACCCGCATAGCGAAATACCGGTCAAAAAGAAATCGACGATCAGTTCACATTCACAGGAAGATGCAGCAGGGAAACAGTCACCTTCGAGCCATTCGAACATGGACCATGCCCCTCCAAAAAGAATTGTTTGCTACTACCCACCACCTAACTCACAAGGCAGCAAGATCCCGCATGTCAACTCTGAATACATCCGACAATCATCAGTTTCTTCTGTAGATTCTTTGTTCTCCGTAAGTTCAGGTCTACCAGAACATGAGCAGCACCACCACGGACACCAGTTTCATCCCAGCTCCACGTACGACACGAAAAGATTCGGACCACACAAAACAGCCAAAGAAGTAAAAAGATCGGCCAGTCAATCTAGCGATGGAAAACGAAATAAAAGCGCAGGTACGCACAGTACGAAAAATGAAGACGAGAAACAACAGGCGCCATCAACCGGTCAAATACAACAAGAACAGCCGAAGTTAGTTACGGCCGTTCAACGACAAAAGTATTTGGACGAAATGGTACTAAAAACGGGAGGTAAAAGAGAGAGTGAGCGGGGGGCCAAGAAACAAAACAAACCACGTTATGTGGTCAAGGAAGACACGCCCGGATTCATTGACTACGCTTTGAACTCACCCAAGGTGTCATCCGCCCGGAAAGGAAGCCCTGTCAAAGTCTCACCAAAGCTTTTACATTCTTCCCCTTGCCGCGGTATTGTGACGCAATCACCGAGTGACGAGGTTGTAAAACCTAAGGTGCCCTACAGCACCCGTCACAGCAAAAAGTACGCCAATGTAGAATCGCCCACCAAGAAACTGATGAATCGCGACCCGCCCCACAAGCACCAGGAAAATATGACGTCATCCTCTTCAGATGAACATCACGATGAGGACAGGAGTCCAAAGAGTTCAGCTAGGTGTGGTGCTGTTAGATCGAGGGGTTCTTCTCCCAAAAAATCAACAAGTTGTCCTGGGTCCAGAGGCTCTTCTCCGCAAAAATCAAGAAACGTACCTTCATCCAGAGGCTCTTCTCCGCAAAAACAAAGAAATACACTTTTATCCAGAGATTCTTCTCCGCAAAAACTAAAAAGTTGTTCCGGGTCAAGAGACTCTTCTCCGCAAAAACCAAGCTATACACCTGTGTCTAGAGAATCGTCTCCTAAGAAAACAAGAAATACACCGACTTCCACTCCTAATAAAAGTAGAATCCCGACAGCGTTCATCAAGTCAAGCGAAACCAAAGTTTCGTACGTGTCACCTTACCGGCAGACAAAAGCGACTAGGAAGAACGTCGCTCCGCCAAACGGCAGCAACACTGTGATGTACTCGTATGACCCGGATGCAAAGTCACCATCAATAACTGAGGAGAGTGCAAAGAAAAAACAAACACTTCTTGATATGGAGAGTCAATGGCGAAATGGCGGTGGGGACGCGCTAGCGCAACATAAAAACAAGGACGGAATCAGAAACTACAAAACAGCCCAAAGCAACCAATTCGGTGTTGGAAATTTGATGGGACAAACAAAGGATGCGAGGAAAACAAAAGATGGAGAACAAAGCTCCGGTGATAGGAAAACAGAAGCTAAGGAAAAGCAAACAGGGAGCGTTTCAAGTCCTCTAAAAGAAACAACAGGGAAACGTACTCCGAGAGCGAAGAGTGAGAGTGACGTTCCTAAAGGCAAAGAAGCGAAGCAACAAACGAAAGGAAGACAGAGCCGTTCGTTGGACAGTAGAGGCTACCGAGTGGCCGAAGACAAGGAGGAGGAGAGACGCAGGAAGAGCATTCTCAGGCATCGAGCAAGGGATGAGAGACTGCGCGAGCTGAGGAGCAAGTACAACGCAGAGACATCCCAATTTGTCGATCACGCTCTCCATCCTCACAACGACGTTAGATTGTCACACTCCTATCCGAGTTACTCGTCCCCGCCGGCGAGACAAACTTACCAAATCCAAAGATTCGAAGATGATCCAGAAGCGAGACAGACGTACCAAATCCAAAGGTTCGAAGACGATCCGGAAAACATGATGCTGGGACACCGGCGCTTGCCAGACCTACCACGCTCTCAACAAAAAGACAGGAGCATATCGCCGCCGCGATTGAGCAAATCTCTGGATAACGACCGAGGAAACACAATGTTCAAGAGGCTTACAGGTGGTGAAGAGGACGCAAACACATCGAGACCATATCCTGGCTTGAGCAGTTCATACGATCACCTGAACTTTAACTACCACAGTCCGTACTACCAGTCGCGCAGCACGCCCGCTCAACGCTTCGATCAACAGCAGCGACAACGACTGTCGCGTAGTCTAGAAGGTCGTGAGATTAGAGAGACATGGTCACCGACAGAAAACCACAACTACGTGGAGACAAGAGGTCCCGCGCGCGCCTACATGGGTCATATCGAACATCTTGATAAATACAACCTTTGCTACAACAACACCAATGGCGCCTACAGTGACCTCATGTTACCAGATACTCCACACGGGTATCATGTAAAGGCACCCTACGCCACTGAAGGTAACACCGCAGGGGAATACCAAAGCTTATTTTTCCGCGGTGAATTTGGGGAAAATGTGTGGGAGAACCCATCTTACATGGAAGGGTACCTAGAGAAAATCCCGCCACACCAAACAGCAACAAGCCAGCGGCCAGTGGTAGAAGACGAAATCATACCTGTGACGGGTGTTAACGGAGGTCTTCTGGGGAATACCGACTTTCGGGACGAACTATTCAACAAAGACGACACGCCACAAGGGATTGAAGGAGGCGTACAAAGTGGATTCTCGCCAGGTTACGAACGGTGGAAGCAGCAGTGGTATGCCGAAAACGGACCACTGAAGAAACGACCGAGCGACAAGGCGTCCGCAGCGGTAACCCACAATATGCCTCCGCATAGCCAAGTGAAACCGTTAGAGGGTGTCGAAGAAAACATTCCGAAATGTGCCGTACAGCCGGCGCTTCAGCCATACTACTACACACTTGAGGAAACCGACTATATACCACGCAGCAAAGTCGTTCCGTTACTAGACGAGGAAAAGACAGAGAGGCAGACAGAGGCCAAGCAAGATGGCGAGCATCGTGTTGGCTTCAAGGAAGGGGGCGAGGAAAGCAACACGGCAACGAAAACTCACCGAACGGTAAAAAACAAAGATGCAAAAGTCTCGGAAATCCGTAAACTGCCCACTACAGCCGCCCCGAAATCTCAAAAAAATAAAAATGATGGGACGGTGAGTTCCGAAACGACGAAGAAAGAAGATACCACAGCCAAACTCTCGGAAATGCAAAAGCTGCCTGCGTGCGCTGTCGGAAAATCCCACAACGGTTACATGAAATGTATTGATAACGGCGAACCGTACACGCCACCCGCCATCCAAAACACCCCCAATAATTTAATACAAGGCGGAATTGTGCCGTTCAACTTTTTCCCCATCGTATGCTCGTCTCATTTGCCCAAGAAGATGGTGTTTCCTCTGGATGAGCAAGACCTGTCCAACGCGGGCGACAAAAAGGCGGACCGCCGTAGCAGAAGTAAATCAGCAGAGCGGACCGAGCGTGTTGAGATTGAAAAGAAAAAGCGGAGCAGAAGTCACTCCCCTCACAATAAAAAAGTACAACAAGGTGGTGCGCAGGAGAAAAAGAGGCCACGACAAGTTTCTCTCAAACAACCCGAAGAAGACAAACCCCAGCGAAAGAAGAAGAAGATAGGTAAAGGTAAAGCCAAAAAAGAGACAACTCAGTCGAAAACGTACTTAACACCCAGTTCCATTCCATCACAAAAAAAAGCGAGAGTCAAGAGTCCGCGCATGGTCTTGCGCGATCGCGAGGCGAAGAAGATGAAGAACATCAGTAGGAAACAATTCAAGGTGATCGAAGACGACCCTGTGCCGCTTGGCAATTCTACAGGAGCAGCAGGAACGTACCAATTTGATGATGCGTACAGTACACCGAACCAGATGGGCGCCTGCTACCCTGAAATCAAACTAGACTCTTCAGGAAATGGTTCCCACGATGATAGAGTGTTCATCTGTGGAGGCTTCAGCTATAACAGTTCCCCGACTAAGACAGCAACAGCTGCAACACCGACAACAAACGGACAACCAAAACAAAAATCGAAAATCAGGAAGACAGTGAAGGGTGGCAAGCTGAAAGCGAAATCCAAAGCTCCCAGCAAAACAAAACAGAAAACGTCCGTGAAGAAGAACAAGGGAGGAGACTTACAAAACAGAGAAATCATACGTCAAAACAATGAGCGGATAGCCGAAAGCCAGTTCTTCGAAAATGTCTCCCAGGTAGAGAGCAACACAAAGACCTTGGAGGAGGAGTTGCGTGAAATCAGCCGCTTCCAAAACGACGAAGGAGAGCGAACACGTTTACAGCATCCCACCACCGCTACTAGTAGTAGCAACCAAAACCGAGAATTGCCTCCGAGAGCTTATCCACAGTATGCGAAGATACACCCAGACTTTGAAGGAGAAGGATGTGCTCTACCCTCTAGATCGGAACCCTTATACGAGGAAATACCAAGTAGAAATCAAATCGGGTCAGAACGAGGACCTCTTACTAGCCAAGTACCGTATTACGCCCAAATCATAAGACCTGACGCTGGATCAACCGAGATCGGAACACTAGGTTGCGCCTACCAACCACGTTCTGCTTCAGGTTACCCCGATATCATGGGAAAAGATCCACAAACAAACGTACCGCAGCCAGAAAAAATCTCTGGGAGTGGTGGAACAATCAAATCGGAAAAAGAAATTATCGATCTGATAGACAAGGAGATACACCAACACCAGCAACCGTCTGAAAAAGACCTGTATGCAACTCCCCAAACTTCTTGCGGATTTAACGCGGCGGTCAACAGAAGTGATCGCCTCGCGTACGAGAGTCCCGCTACAAACGTGAACTCGACTGATGGACAACAACTTGTGGGACAGCACGCAAAATACAGTGAAGGCGTGCTAGGAGCACCTCACTTAACCAGATACGAAAAGACGACAAAGAGGGAACTAGAAAATAAAATGAGCCAAAATAATGCCGATTCAACGCCGATAATCAAAAATAACGAAAGTTCGAGCACTTCAGTCGTACGAGAAGAACAAACATACGCGTTACGCCAACGCTTCGAAGAAACTTCGAGTTGCAACAGTACCCTTCTCTCCTCCAAATCGAGTCCGTGGTACTCGGAAATTGTTCCAGAAACTGCTTCGAACGATGACACGACATTTACGAAGCTTCGCGTACCGATGCGGGGACGTTCAAAAGATGACAGTTACGACAGTTTCGAACACCACGAAAAATACTTTGGAATCCTCGACGACGCAGGTCAGCCGCGGAGCAACCGGCAGCTTCTTGAAACCAGCCACTCCAACAAGCATCTGCAGCAGCGCATGCGCAAGAGAAAACGGAAGAACGACCGCTTGCAACAGGACTTAGAAGACGCGCGTCACCAGCGGAGGGCGAGCTGTCCAGCGACGGTGGGTTCACGAGAAGGCTTCCTGAGTATGTCAGACGATGCTTTTAGCAGTGACGCGAATACCATTGACAGTATTGAGGAACAGAAAGAACTGAAAACAGTGTAAGTATAACTGATGAACTGTACCAAATTAGTCATAATTTGCCGTGCGTGGATGATTGGATACACGGATTTTGGAATCTATACAACAACAAAAAAAATTAAAAATTCAAGGGATATCATTTCTTGCTGGCTAGGTAACCTGCCTTTTCTATTCTGGCCACAGGATTTTAAGGAAATGTCTTGAACTCGAATTTCTCTATTCTAGTGATACGTACAAGGCTGCTAAGAAACATACGAGTGAGAGTAGTACATTTGTCAAAGAATCACAGAGTACGACCGAAACAACTCAATCAACCATTACTAACAAACAAGTGACCATGGGAGGATTCGGGTATGAGGAGGAAGTAATCGAGACATATCAATACACAGAAGAACGCCCATTGAAATACGAACAACAGCAGCAACAAAGAGATCGAGAAGAACTTTTAATGAGTTTCGATGTTCCCATAGTAACGAGCGAGACGCAAAACAGTGACAGCGATTCGGCTAAAACACCTTCGGATGATGTTTCCGTGACGTCCGCATTTTCGAATGTGACAGACGCGGAAAATGGTAGTCAGTGCTCCGACAGAGAAAACTACTCCACCAAAAAGGTCAACACGGCGACCGTGGCTTCTTCGTATTCACTGATGGAGGAGAGATCCACATTTATGCAGCCTGTTTACCGAAGATCAACAACGCACAGCAGCACTTATTCCCCACGGAGGAGCGAAATCCCAAGATACTCTCCAAGGCGAAGTGAGATTCTCAGTAGCATGTACTCTTCTTCGGGGAGAAGCGAAATCCCTAGGTACTCTCCGAGGAGAAGCGAAATCCCCAGGTGGAAGAATTATCACTATTACTGATTCAAAGAGAACCGCTGCAGAAATATCTTCCTTGTTCTTCGCTTCAGTCAGTCGCATTCCTGATTCCAAATGTTGGGCTGTGAATGCTTTGGAAACAGGTGTTTTAGCCGGTGCATGCGTTTTTCCAAGAAAACTAAACCGGCAAATTTGTGAAAGAGTCAGAGTGGAGGAGTATTTTATATCGATACAGATACCCGATATTGCGTGGCGTATCAATACAAACACGCTCCTCCACATTAGTTTGTTGAGTATTTTTTCCGAAGGAAGTGTTGTGTATATAGTCAAATTTTGAATTTGTAAATATAGGTAATAGGTTTTTTTTATATATTTATACGTTATGGTTTATTTGTAACAGCTATCAAAACAAAATCAAGGTTGCACCTTTTTTTTTTAATAAGACACATTTATGCCAAAATTGTTTCTACCTTTTAGATTTTAAATATATATACTGATTTTTTTTTAATTATTTAACTTTGTTGTTGTTTTTTCTCCGTAGATTTTGTAAATATAAATCCTAGCTGTTATAAAGAATATGGTTAAAAGATAACACGGTTGTACTATTTTCATTATTGTACGATGGCAAGGCCGAACGATCTCCAAACGGTCGCGCGTTCAAAACTACCAGGTGATCTATTATTTTTGAAATAATACACTCAATCGCACCTCTTACAAATGCGAAATTGCACACATGTCCGGACGGCAGTGGAATTATAACGGATATCAAATTTTTGCGTGGATTATTTTTCACGGAGGGCCGAAAATTCGAACCATTCGCGTGGATCAATTTTGGCAGAAAAGTAAAATTGTGGAATTAGTCCACGCGAAAATTGATCCAAATTAAAATTAATTATAAATCTATATATCTCTTACCATGCATGCATACAGTCTCATATTCTTATTTTCTTCTTCGGTGTTTTCGTCTTCTTACTTTTAATCTTCCTCTTCTTTGCATTGGATTCCTCAGAACTTTCAGTGAGCACTCCACTTCTGTGAAAAAAGCAAATCACAACTTATACTTCTCATGATAGACAATGTTCTAATTTTTTCAAATAAGTCAGTTTCAGATCAAATAAAGTCAACACAATTTCACCGTACACCGTACGTAAAACCGTACTTTTCATCATAATGGAGTCCGTGGAGTTTACACAGCAGCATCATGGGTAATTTTTTCAAGACGTTTTTTCAATACAAATCTACTTGCAATAGCTTTTACTTCTTTTTCAAGTGGATTGCAGTAACCTACCGTAACGCATCGCCCGGGCACTTATTTAATTTTTTGGCTTTTAAAATGGGCGCTTATTCGAAGGGGGGGGGGGTTAATAAATTACATTTCGATTTTTCGCAGGGATTTATTTTCTAGGATGGCATCATATCAAAGGAACAAAACGTTGAAAACACGAGAATGAGGAGTGCCAAAACACTTCAGATGTCATTTTAGTGTCTAGCCACCAAGGGCTCCTTCAATTCTAAATTGACCCGGACAGCAAAATATTTCCATACAAGGACGTATAAAAACTTCTTCAAAGTAAACACATACAAACCTTTTTCTATTGGTACAATCTCTTCTCTTATGCTCATTACTACCACAAATATGACAAACCGATTGCAACTTCAAACTGAAAAGATTTTAATATATATAAAAAAATACAAAAACGTGCTAGATGAATACAGTAGAACTGTCGTAATCATTTTAGAATATTGGGTGATGGTATTCACCTTTAAATTTGTTATCGGAAAGAGTGGACACACAGTAAATGACACATATCTACTACCGCCCCTCCCCCTCCTGCATCTCTAGGTAAACAATTTTAACTTGAGTCACACAAACATAAAATATCCCCTACAAAAGAGAACACCAAGCTTTTCAAAGTTTAAGTTGTTTTGTTAACTTTTAAATAACCTCAGCTAAAATCTTATGCGGGGAGGAGGAGGAGGAGTGTTTTGTATTGATACGGCACACATAAATTACACGCCATACCAATAGAAAGCACTCCCCCACCACGATTGTCAACGATTGACCACGATTGTCAACGATTATGCTGGCTGATTAACCTTACTTTTCAGAACACTTGTGATTGACAGGAAGGCATAGTTCACACTTGGTACAGTGATTACGGCCTAAAATACAGAGAAGGCATTGTTCACACTTGGTACAGTGTCTATATATTTAAAATAAAGAGAAGGCATTGTCCACACTTGGTACAGTGACTACGGCCTTAAAATACAGAGAAGGCATTGTTCACACTTGGTACAGTGATTACAGCCTTAAAATACAGAGAAAGCATTGTTCACACTTGGCTCAATGATTACGGCCTAAAATTACAGAGAAAAAACTCAAATGTCTTGATACTTTAAAATAAGATTGTTGATTGCTAATTGCTTAAATATTAAAAAAATCATGATTTCTTGATTTTATTTTTATAAGAGTTCTTTTTGCATATTAGCACATTTGACTATGATATGAATTGAAAATATAACAATCTTTGGAGTAGAAGTATAACACATTGTAATTTTTTTTCGTACAAAACATATTTACCTGGTTTCACACATTTCCTACATTGCTTACAGTGAATATATGTCCGACCATCCTATATCAGAAAAAAAAAATTGATAATATTAAATCAAAACAAAATTGTATGTACTATAAATATCTGGTTAACTTTAGATAGCAATATCATTAAAAAGTCAAACCATTGAGGAATGTTTTCTATGCGGCTTGCAATATTGCGAGGTCATTCATCTGTCGGTTTGAGACCACCGGTCAAAATCCTCTTAAACGTGTTTGAAAAAACGAGGCATTGTCTCGATTTTCTAAACTAATTTAAGAGACTTTTCTATAGAAGAACGAATGGTCTCAAACCGACAGACAAACTATATGTTGCACTTCAAAAAACATTCTTCCACATATTATTTATTTTATTATTAATTTATTTCGAGTTGGTTTTTATATCTAGTATACAAAACTAATTCAGACCAACTATAAAAAGTTAA
>JAYRBV010066670.1:0-10981 GCA_036023255.1 Mitrocomella polydiademata
AGTGTTTTCTATCACAAATGAAACACGCTCCTCCTTGCTGTAATGATTTTCAAAATTTACTAAATGTGTATGTGTGCTGTATCTATAAAAAAAACACTACTCGGTTTTTGAGTATTGGCCTAGAATGAATATGGACAAAATCTTGTAAATGCCCTTACCTCGATCAGTTATATGAATAACATGTCTCTCCCCTTTGAACTCGGAACCTTGGATGGACCACGAAGGTTGTCCGTTCAAGTAGTATTCTTTCACGCCATTCAGTTCTCGGCCAATCATATTGAATTCTGGGCGTTGGGTTGTCATAACAACTACATCAACAGTGTACTGTGTCCCCGCAAAGACTATGCGTTCCCGATTATCCTGGAATTCTTTGTATTGCACTGAGACATTTCCTGTGGCCATATTGATGAAATCGATGTTGATGTAATACAATTTAGTTTCACCTCCCATTTCACCGGGTGAGCGGACAACGTAAAGCACGTTGTACACGTCAAATTCTTGCCACTGTACTGCATACGAGTCCAAACCATTGATGTAGAATCTGGCATCACTGTTTACGTTTTTGACTGTATAAATGTAGGATGTAGGAGCTAATCCACTTTCGGAGATGACCTCCTCGTATTCTTCGGTTCTTCTACCTGGTAAGATATTCTTCTCGAACTTCTTGGTTCCGTTTTGTGTTCCAACGATGGTTACTTCACTGTCGATCAGATTGTAGACCAGAATGTGGCGTTTGAAAGTCTTTCTGCCTGTCACGTCTAAAAAGTGAATTATTATTATTATTGTTATTAAAGAATCTTTATTTACAATGAGGAAAGATAGGCATGTAAGTAACTGGTCAATCGTTGAAAACAGTTTACCTTCGCAGACAAGGAAATCTTACGCGTAAATAAAGGAAGGAAGACATCAGGATGGGCGGAATAAAACTTAGGCAAATAAGTTTGGGTATGAGGTTGCAAACTTACCATCACATGGGTTCAGATTGCACTGCGCATGCTCTGATGTTGTACCCAGACCTTGATCTAAACATGACCGGCCACCATTCTCTGGAGGTGGGTCTGTACAGGATCTGGTCCTGGTTTTATATCCTATACCACATGTTGCACTGCATACAGTCCAATCGGACCATTCTGTGTAGTCACCATCAACTGCAAAGAAAAAAAATATATAATTAAAAAAAATCAAGTTGTCCGAAATTAAGGACAACTAAACTCTTGAAGTGTCTTATAAAATTGATTTTGGAAGAAAAAAAATATTTTTAAAAGAAGCACTGACTCGTTACCATTTTCTCTGGGACTCACTGTAGAATTAAAAGCTCAATAAAGATTTGAAATGTTTTTGTGTTAGAGTGTTATATCTTACTTGATGGAGGACATACGGGATCTTCTCTGAGAAAATCTGTTGATGGTCCAACTGCACCTGAAAGAGGAGAAAATATCGAGTGTGACCACGGACCAATCTTTTCTAATTGAAAAATACAGAATCATTATTTTTAATAATGACTTTTTCACGGGTAGTTAAAGGCAAAATTTTTCTCTCACCTGACGAAGTGACAGTAAATGTGGTGGTAGCTTGACGTGTTAATGTTGATAGAACTTCAACGATTTGTTGGTTATTGACCAGCTCGCTGACGTTAGTGCCGTATCTGACAACGTTCAGGTTGTACTTTGGTAGTAGTTTGACGTATGACGTGATGTTGTAAGCAACCGAGCCTTTAGCACCTTCGTCCACATCTACCTCTTTGATTCCGTCACGCCACGTGGCCGTGATTCGTGCTCCCGCGTTATTTTGAACCGTGAAATCGAGATAGAAATGATTGGGTGTTTTCAGTACACCATCACCTAGAAAAATATGGGAGTCAAAATAAAATTTCATAATGAATATCGAAAAACGAATGGGCTCTTTTTGACAGATTTTCCGTTGTTTTCACTTTAAAACAATGAAGTTAACATTACTTTTATGCGGAAAATTTGGTATACACTGCGAAGAAGAGTGTCGTTAACATACCGTTGGTAGAAACATCAATAACAAACACTTCATCGCGGCGATCATTGGGATTCATTCTGTAAGTGGATTGTCCGTTGATCTTAATGGGAGCATCATTAGATTTGATGTTGGCCTTCAGAAGGAATGTGGGTGGTGCACGTGCTCTGAAAATACGTAACCAATTCAATACGTCATCGACGTCCAGGGTCACCTTCTCGGGCCGTCCGAACTCATTGAATGAAATCTCGATTTGAACACCGGCCCTGTTCACAAACTGGTAGTTGAAGAAATACACGTGTAATTCTTCACCGAAAGTATCTAAAGAAGAAAAATAATAAACATTAAATGATATTTTACTCCTCGGATTATTTTGAATTTTCAATGTAACCAAAAAATGTAGATTCTCCAAGATTTACTCTTATTTTCCCCAAAAAGGATTTTTCCAATTATATTTGCAAAATGTCATAATTGTTAAAATAAAGCCATTTTACACAAAAAAATACAGTCATTGAAACCATTTTAATGAGTTCTTAATGAAAGATATTTCTTACCTTTTGACGTTAGGATATCGAGTACGGTGAACTCTTCTCGGCTTGTTGATGGCAGAACTTCCATTTCGTCAACATTGTTGATGACGAGCGAGGAACGGTCATCTTGTCTCAATACTTTGAAGGTGACACCTGGTGGTTGTGGGACGGTCGTTCGCAATTCGTTTACCATTCTTGTTACGCTGTTCACTTCGAGGACTTGCGTCTTCTTTTCGCTACCCAACGTCCATTCTAAGACTATTTTCGAGACATTGTTGACCACTTCGACATTGTAGAAGAAGATGTTGATCGCAGATCCCGTTGCGGAATCGCTTGGTATCGATTCAGTTTGACCTGACAATGACAAAGGAATAAAGCATGAGAGTGAGGTCATGCAACAGTTTGTATCCACCGGTTAAAACTCTCTTAAACGTGACATTTTATGGAAAAGGTCTCGATTTTCCAAACAGATTTGGGAGAAAAACCGTTTGATTAACTAAAGTGAGACTTTGATTTACATTTCCTAGAAAAGTTGGTTAAATGTGTTTTACCGATCGTTTAAAGGACCAAAATTAAGCTCAGTGGAATTCAGAAGTTAAGATTTTAATGTATTAGGCTTTCAGTTATTGATAGCCTGGATGACGAACTTACCTTTAGCCTCTCGAATCCAATACCAAATATGGAGTGGATTTTCAGCGACACCTTCGATCCATGGAGCTGGAATGTACGTTCGATTTCTGGCGATGATCGTTCCAAAGAAATCTTTATCTGGATCCTCAGAGGTGGTTAACAAGGCATTGCTGCTATTTTGTGCAATGTAAGGCATTCTGTACCGAATGCTTGTTTTCACGTAATCCCATTGGCTGAACTTCTTGACCAATACAATTTCTGTTTGATTGCTCATAAATGACATAACTCTGTAATAAGGAGCATTGTAAAATATTTATAGTGTGTTATTGGGATGCAAAAAATGTTCAAAATTTGAAAGCTTAAGTTAAACCAAACGGTAAATCTGTCAAAATTTGTGAAATGTTGGAAAAGAATTACGATGATACAAAAACCGGAAAAATAGATAGATCAACGTATATAAAACAAACTCAAGATCCTGTGGTAATATGTTTTCATAATTAAATGGTCATGAAATCATTGATAAATGTTTACCACATCAAACTTACTTGTATTCCTTTGGAGCTCTCCAAATTCCACCAAATTGACCAGGTTCTCCAGCCTCCAACCGATATTCAAATTCACCATCAACAATTCCGGTGATTTCATCAGCTCTCGATAATATGGAGAAGTCTGATTGCAGCGATGGCTTGTCTCCAGCTCTGCCTTTCACCGTTTCCAATGTCCAATCGCTGCCTGGCATCTTACTGGTGACCAGCAATGTCCATCCACCTTGGTCGCGCGTCATGTCACAATATGTTTTGTAGGATTCTTCGTCTCCATCAGAAGTTGTCAATCTATAGATACCATCACGTTTTCTGTTGCAGCGATCGAAATACTCTCTGCATGATCTGATTGGTGGAACTGCGAAAAGAAAAAATATATATATTAATAAGGAAATAACGAACTGAAACGAAAACGAAATAGAGAAAACTTTGTAGAGTAAGTCTCAAATAAAGAACTTTGTAGAGTGGTATATAATCATACAAAAGGTGCATGCTAAATAGTTCTTCGTTACCTGAAGTGCTGGTATTGCTTGCTGGAGTAGTCGCACCACCGTTAGGAGTCGTTGAAGGTGCTTCTGTTGTAAATTTGCTAGTTGCTTTTGTCGTTTGTGCTGCTTCAGTTGTTCCATTTGACGAAGATGGAGTTACAACTGGTGAAGGGGTTGTGGAGGGAGATGTTGTAGAACCAGGGGTAGTAGAGCCCCCATCATTTTGAGGAGTGCTGGAGGCAGCTGATGTAGTGTAAGCTTCGGTTACAACTGGCTGTGCAGTGGTGAAGGCAGATGTTGTATTTGTACCAGTAGGTGTAGTAGAGTTTCCAGTACCAGGAGTAGTATAGATACCAGTTCCGTTGGTGGTAGAGTTACCTCCAGTACTTGGTGTAGTAGAAATACCAGTACTTGGTGTGGTAGAAATACCAGTTCCATTGGTGGTAGAGTTACCTCCAGTGCTTGGTGTGGTATAAATACCAGTTCCATTGGTGGTAGATGATGGGTTTGCAGTTGTCATGGGTACTTCGGGGGTACTGGAATTACAATTTTTGCAAGGTTTCCTCAAACCAAACATTGGAGATGGAGTTCCTAAGAGAAAATTGAAGATTTCAAGGAATTTTTCATGATGAACGTGATAAAATATCTCCTTATTGCGTTGCAAAGAGTTAGTAGAATTTCTGTGGAACCGGAAGGTCGCCTAAAGACCCTAGATAGACTACCACTACTGGACTACTACTAGCTATGAAAGTTAAAGTAAGGAATATAAAAACCTACCATATGTGCAGGCCTGTACAAGTGCAAGCAGGTCATCCTTTAACAACGCTTTGGTGAACAAGTAAAATTCGTCTACAAATCCCTTTAGGTCAGAAGTTTTTACTGTACTTCCAATTTCGCCTTGATGGCCCCAATCTTCCGATAACATTCCATTGCCTGTTGTGCTATTAACCAAGTCTGCATTGATATAAAGGCTTGCTTTTTCTATAAATAACATAAATAATCATATATTTTGAACAAAGACACACCGGTATATGGGCTTGGGTGGAACTTTTGAAAATACGCAGACTTGTGGATCCTTGGTTAAGGCGTTGAGCTTAGGATTCGAGGTTTTAACCCCCTTTCAGTGGAAAAAATTGTTATAATCACAGTTAATTCTATAATAATGACTAAACCATTGCCGGTCTATATGGGAAAATATAGACCGAGGTCGTGATGTCATGCGAAGGACCGAGGTCTATATTTTCCAATATAGACAGGCTAATAAGGTTTATAAGTCATTTAGTGCCCCGCAAACAAGATTTAAACCTCCATTCCTTCACTTTTTGTTTACTTTTCTCTTTGTTTTGTTTCGACGTCAGTCACTACGGGAAATATAGACCGGCCACGTGACGCGTGTAAGCCAATCAAATTACTCGATTAAAAGTCACTCTATTGCGGGGCACTAAGGTTCTCTTATAGGTATTTCGCAAGATGACAGGACTCACATTGATAGCAGTTCTATAGAATTGAAAAAGACTATCCTGACTAAATATGATCACCTAAATAAATCAACAAAACTTACTGTCAACAGAGTCGTATGTACCAGCAATGTGTACCCATTTGTTGCGTTCAATAACAGCACCGTCCGTCGAACATTCAAACACTTTTTTGTCACCGCCCGTGTAGAACCATTTCAAATGGCCGTCCCTAACTTCAAAGTGATAATGGCCACCGGCTGACATGTGATCTGTGGAGAAGATGGTGTGCGTACCCTCGGTGGAGTTTAACTTCAACCACACTGCAACAGTTACTGCTTTCTTCGGTTTCTGTTGGAAGCCTGTCCCGTTCAGGATGATGGCACCGCCGATCAGTCGGCAAGCCATGCCGCAAGAATAGTTGGTCTGCATAGTGGTAGCAGCGCCCCACATGGTGCCGTTGTTCTTGTGGTCAGATTCGTCAGCCACAACGTCTCCTTTGAAACTCTCGAAACTCAAGTGCACTGATAGGTAGCTTTGGATTGTCGATTCACTCAGCTTCATCTTACCATCTGATGATGGTTGGTGTGGGATGTACTGCCGTTTCTTGTGTTCATCAGCGCGGAATCTCTGCATGGATTCGATGGTGTCTACATTAGCAATCCTTTTGCCATTCTTGTTGTAAATAGGAATCAGGTCCTTATCGAAACGGCTGGCGTATGGAGGGTAAACTTTTACAGCATCAAAAGTACCGTCATTTTCTTCACTGGGAATGACCAGAGCTGGATTGCCTGCATCAATGTGAGGCATATATTTGCCCATCTGGAAATACTTCAAGGGGCGTGCCAGCATCAAAGTCAACTTCTTCTTTGGTGGTCCAGATTCAGTTGCGGCTTCTTCCACTTGCCTGGTGCTTCCTAGTGCTTCAATCTCCGTCTCAGGAGAAGCAAACATCTTGAAAGGTGTCTGATTTAATTCGGGAGCTACATTCGACTTTTCGCCATTGCCGCCAATCACTCCGACCAACTCAGCTATGGGGGAAAAAGAAGTTCATTATTGACGTTGGATACCAATAGAGAAATTTGACCGTAATTTTTACCTCATCTAAATCCAACAAAACTTCCGGTACAGAATGCCTTACCAATGATTTTTTTAAAGCATTGTCTCCATTGAGACACCTTGTTTCATTCATATAGACACCCTGTTTTGAAAATTTAGATACTTTAGATATAGACATGAAGGGGAGAGGTATGCTATAGGACTTACTTTTGTCTTCAGGACTTTGGAACTTGCTGTAAATGACAGTTGAATTGATGTTGGGTTGCAGATTGCTGATCACTTGTGGTGCAATGGTATCTTTAGGGACTTTTGAACTGGACTGAGGTATTCCCGAAGAATTCGATTGGGATTTTTCAGTTGGCAACAAATTGGTGGAGGCTTTTTCGGAAACTAAGACGCTATTTGATGTTGTTGCGTTGGTGTTATTTTTCGATTGCTGACCGGTAGATGGAACCTGTATCAAAAGTGCGGAGCCTTTCTTACAGGTCGTTTGACATTCAATAGCAGTCATGAAATTATTGGCGTTACCACCGCAACCAGAGTAAACAAAGAATTCACATTCTTTGGTCTCCACGTTGAAGAAATATTTGGTGATGTGCATATTACATTTTCCTTTCTTCGCTTGGTACGAACACAGCTCCTTCGTTACTATAAAGGAAACAAAAAAAATCGTTATCTTAGTTATTTGCCCTAATACCAGTCTATTACCTTAGAATACCTTAAGGGCACAAATTTTCGCGGAACAAATTTTCACGGAATTTATTTTCGCAATTTAGGCCCTAAATCGCGAAATTAAGTTTATAAATTGACCAATCACGAAGATTTAAAGATTTTCTCACTGTTTAACTGTTTCTTTTTTATAAACCAAAATTTGTTTAATCGCGAACACTAGTTCTGCGAAAATAGAAAAAAAATCGTCAATCGCGTTCCGCGAAACTAGACATTTTTGGACCTGTCAACCGCAAAAATTTATTCCGCGAAAATTTGTGCCCACGAAAATTTGCGCCCTTAGGGTACACTGTTCTGTTAAGAATCAGTGAAAAAGACAAACAAAGCCGGCCAAGCCATTAAAGTGTGAAAGTGGAAGAGTGTTTGTTTCTATTGATATGGCACGCAATATTCCGTGCCATATCAATAAAAACTCAACACTCCTTCTCATAAGCTTTTTAAATATTTTACCCTCTGCCAATACATACCTTTAGTGCAGTCTGGGTGAGAGCCATCGACTCTTCTGGTACCCAAAATCTCTTGACCTTCTTTATCCACACACCAACATTGTTTACCGTAGTACAAATGTGTGAAACATTGTCGCGGTTTGTACGAACCGTCGTTGTTACATTCTGGAGAGTAAGTGTCTCCTTTGATTAATGGAGATTTGGATAATTTTCTCTCTTTCTCGCACTGAGTTACACCACCTATGTAGAAAGTTAAAGTTGAAAATGTAGTCTTTTTTTTGTTGTTGCGGAATCCTAGTATATATCTAGTTAGTATCAGACAGACCCTGGCGTGAAATAACCGTAAATATACAAACTTCTAACGCATTTATTGTTTTCTTTTTTGGCTCAAAACTGAAATAAAACGGCGGACAATGATCATGCTTGTACCATAGCTAAACACACTCTAAGGTGGAGAAGATCAGAAGAAAAGATTTCTAAGATAGAGGGTGATAATTAAAACTTACTTGACGGGTTAATTTCCAAGAGTGGTTTCGGAGTTGTCGTGGTTAAAGCAGAAGAAGCACTGGGCGACGACGTCGTGTGACGATAAAATGCCGTCCAATACTCTTTCGACGTGTTCAGTTGTCGGAAATCGTCGCATTTTTTTGCCGTCAAATTACCAGCGTTGCCGGTGTTTTCGACTTTGGAGCCGATGATTTCGAGACCGTTCTCGTCGACACACCAACACCATTTACCAATGCCGGCCTTTTCGTAACATTGGATCGCTTTGTAGCTACCATCTTCCATGCATTCAGGAGCAAACATGTCGTCGACTTCAGGCTGAGATGACGCGACGATTTGATCGTACTGGCATTTGCTAATACTTTGTCCTTCTGAAATCGGAGAAAAATATAAAATATTATAAAATTTGAAATTTCGAGTTGGACAAAACAACTTCGAGTGATCACGCATTTTTCATAATCAAGAATTCTTTTAGTACATACATACAAAGATTTTTCACTTTTTTTTTACAAACTTCGGACGAGGTTCAAAGCAAGACAACCTCAAGTACTTCTACATTTTCCTCTATCAAGAATCTGTATAAAATATAACTTTTTCGGAACATTGTGTAAATATGGAAAAGAAAAACTACCTGCTTTATTGAACGGTTTGGGTGTTGTTGAAACCTGGGCGTAAAGTTGAGGGCGATTAGAGGGCGCACCTTCTGTCTCGTTTGCTGGTTTTGCAAAAGGTGGTAAGTTCTCAGCACCACCAAACGTTACATTACTAGCGGCTGTTGAATTCAACATCATGGGTTGTATGATTTTTTTCAGATCCTCAGTGTTGTCCACAGCTCCTTCTGATTGTTGTGTCACATTCGCCACAAAATTTGAGTTAGGACTGAAAGCAGCTTTTACGCCGTTGATGATAATTATGGTCGGTAGTTTTAAAGTTTCATTCCTGTTCAGGTTTATGGAGGGATATTCAAAATCGAATGTTCCGGTTCCAGTCCCGGACATACTTCCGGCTGAACTTCCAGCAGACGCCGAAGAGGAAGCGGAAGAAGAGGCCGATGACGAAGATCCGGATTCACCTGAAGTTATGTTCGCTTGCTTCACAGGGAAGTAACTGGCAGCATGTGGGGCGTCCGCGGCGTTGTACGCGGATGGAGTTGTACCGTAAGAAGTAGTTCCGGGTTGTGCTGATGTAGTGTACTGAGTGGATGTTGTTTCCTGGGTATCCGGCCGTTTATAGGGTGCTTGTGCGGTAGCGTATTGACCAGCTGCTTGGTTTAACGACTGTTGAGTTGTTGTCATTGTTGTTTGATCAACGTCTGGTCGTTTATACGTCGCCGTTGGTGTTGATGTATACGGATAAGGCGTTTGTTTTGACGAATTTTGAGTTGTTGTTGTTGTCGATGTTTCTTGAGTATCCGGCCTTTTAAATTCAGTTTGAGCAGCAATAGAAGTAGATGTTTGAGTAGGTATTTGGGTTGTCGTTTCTTGGGTATCAGGTCTTTTATACTCGAGTTGTGCCATAGTATTAGAAATGGATGATTGATTTGACGACTGTTGATTAGGAGCGCTGTGGTTTGTCGTTTCTTGGGTATCCGGCCTTTTGTAGGCAATTTGTGCAATAGTATTTGGGATGGAAGTTTCATTTGAGGACTGTTGATTTGCTGTTTCTTGTGTGTCCGGTCGTTTATAATTCATTGATTGAGTTGTAGTATACGGATGTGATGTTTGATTCACCGGCTGATAAGTCGTCGAACCTTGGGTATCCGGATATTGATACACAGATTGAGTCGTACTATATGGAGACGGCTGAGATGATGTCGTTCCTTGGGTATCCGGTTGTTGATAAGTAGTCGTAGTATACGGGTAGGTACTCATTTCTGGTGAAGAGGAAGCAGTTTGCGTCGTTTGATAAGTGCTTGTTTCTGGTGAAGAAGAGGCAGCTTGAGTGGACGGATATGTTGAACTAGATGCGAGTGTTGGATTGCTGTTGACAGGCTGTTGTGGTTCTGGTGATTGGTAAGAAGCAGATGCAGTGTTACCGTTGGTGCTATTATCTACAGTCTGTGTTGCATTTGGACTCGCTTCTCCAGTTGGAGTGTAGTTGATCTCCTCTTTATGTTGTTGGTTATATAGACCGAACACAGTGTTGTCATCCATTCCCTGGACCATTGTTTGTTGTTTATGTGCATTGTATTCTTTGTATGAGTCTGGTGTGAAGTTACCAGAGATGACTTGTCCATCGACACCTTCCACTGGTAGAGTCGCGTCTGCAACTGAAATCTTAACTGTTTGTTCATTGATTTTACCGTGCATGAGCAATTTACCAGCGTTGGTTTCAGCTGTGCCATTGGTGGAATCTGGGATAGACGACGATTCAGTAACGCCAGGGTATTCAGGTGCAGAAGCGCCAGCTTGTGGTAACGACTCGTTGACCATGATGATTTCAGGAGTTGCTGCTGCTGGAAGTGCATCTACACGATTTTGTATCGCATCCAGTGAGTTGCTAATACTTGTATTATGGTTTGCAGAGGGTGTTTGTGAGTTGTCTAATAACAGCTGTGGCGATGCAGTATCCTGCCCAGTACTCGATTGACTGGTTGGTAAATACACATTTGGGGTA
>JAYRBV010066781.1:0-10039 GCA_036023255.1 Mitrocomella polydiademata
GGAATTCCGACCCTCTTCACCCATGACCCCCTGGAATTCCAGTCATTTTCAAAATGTAAACCCCCTGGAATTCCGACTTCCTCAACATGGGGGGTAAAATTCTAGAAATTCTAGAAAAGCTTCTTGCAATATCTTAACTTCTCATGTTCTAGGTGGATTATGTATCCGTATGTATATTATATATGTGTAATTTTTGTATCTTTAGGGCAGAGAAGACAGACTTGCTGACTGAAGATTTACAGCATGTAGGTTTTTTTCTTTTTTGTTTGTTATATCGCATTTATACGACGACTGATTTTTATTTTTAAATTTAAGGTTCTGAGCAGTGTGTTTATGGTCCTTTCTGTTTTATTTTCTTTGTATTTGCAAAATAGGTTGATAAGACAGTTGACAAGATCAAGCACGCATGCCAGACTACAAGCAAAAAGTTGCAGGCATGTATGCAGAACAGAGAAGGGGAAAACGAACGGAACAAAAAGGTATTGTGGGTAATATGTTAGAACTGGTTGATGAAAAGATAATTAAAACATAATAATTTAAATACTACTTTTCAACTGTAAAATCTTTAATTCATAATAGGAGGGGGGAGTGTTTTCCAGTGATAGTAAACCACTCCTCCGCATGGGCTTTTTGTACCATTATCATTTGACTTGTACTAATTGTTACAGGTTTACGAAAATCTTTATTTAACCTAGCACGATAGATGTATGTAAAAATGGCCTTGTAATCAATATTGATTTTCACAGTGATTCTCGTCATTTTCAATATTTCAAAAAAAGTTTTGATGCTGTTGTGTTGTTATGCTGTTGTTACCGTTTTTAGCCATGTGGCTATTTTTGTGTTTTACTATTATAAATGTTGGACTCTCCTTGATGATATTACATTACAATTCATTCTTAGAAAAAGTTGAATCAATTATTGCTTGGTCAAGGCATGGTAGAGAGCGCTGGTGTTTTGGGTGAAGGTTCAATCTTCGGGTAAGCTAAACATTGTCTGCACATTGCTAAGATCGAAAAATAAGCTAAAGGTTTCTAAGGCGGTCGCTAATTTGAAGGTAAAGAGATTCAGTAAGAATAAATAAATAAAGTAACAAAAACCCACCAGGCTGTTTCATAGACTAGTATCTAAATTTCCCGGCCCTATGCCCAAAATAAGGTTACTACCAGCAATGTGTAGTTGTCACAAAATAAGCCCAAAATAAGAATTTTTTTTTGATATCCAGCAATGTCTTGTTATCATCCGGAGAGGCACAAACAACAGTTGCCTCATAACATTTTTTTTTGATATCCAGCAATGTGTTGTTATCATCCGGAGAGGCACAAACAACAGTTGCTTCAGAACTGGCAATATGTGAGAGTGAAATGGAAGAAAATGTTCTGGCACCGCTCAACAAGTTATTAGAGGTATTTTATATTTTGTTCTGACGCCCTTACAAAAAGAGCAATTCGTAATAGACCTTATGGAAGTTTTTTAATCAAAGTGCATGCTGGTATGGTATCGGGGATAGTGACGTCATGCTTATTCTCAAATGACATTACATTTATTACTTATGGGAGATGACTCTTTCAAGTAGAACAAGGCGTGATTCCAATGAGTATCGTTAGATTTTAATTTGCCCCCGATTCAATACCGACATACATTGAAAAATAAAAAAATTCGATAAGGTCTATTTGTAGGAAACTCACTATTTGTACATTTTTTATTAGCTAGAAAACGTTTCCTTATATTTCTCTCCACCGCTCAACACCACTCCTTAATGTTCAGTTGGTAGAGCTGTATCCCTAGAATGGCTAGGTCTTGGGCATGAGTCCCGCCCGATCGGATCCGTATATTTTTCTAAGGACCAGGCAACCGATCAACTTTACAACGAGCCTGACTTCATAGTTTTACAAAATGCATTCTTCCATCCAATAAACGGTTTTTGATTGATTTGAATTTTCAGTTTGATTTACCCAGCATCAATAATTTGAAGAAGAAATTATCCAAAGCCCGGTTAGACATGGACTCTTGTAAAACGAGGTACGTTGAAAACCAAAGTGGTGGCGGAGGCTTTCTATTGATTGTCTTATTATTAGTAAGGAAAAAAATCCTAAACATGAAGTTTATTAAGCGGTCGCTGGGTTTTAGTGTGTTTTTATTGACATTGTATGCAATCTTGCGCATCTTGTAGTAGTCTATTGGGATCTTCAGTAGTGCAGATAGACCTAGAATAGGATGACTAATTCTCGCGAATCAGGTCTTTTCGCGAGGATTTATTTTCGCGAATCGGTACTTTAAAAATAACTTCATGAAAGAAGAATTTACACTCAATTTACTTAATTTTCACGAATTTTTTTTTTTTTTTAAGTTTCGCAAGGATTAATTTTCGCGAATCAGCAATTTTCGGAATTTCGAAAATTAATCCCTTCACAAAGATGAGAGTAGCCTCTCAGTTACTTAATTTTAGGTAGGACCTTCGTTGATATTAAATAAAAAAATTATAAAAAATACTATTTTCAGGTGGATGAACGCAGTCAAAGTAGCCCAGGGCGCCAGCAGCAGTAACAAAGCTGACGCCACAACCAAAGCGCATGCGCTACAAGCCGAGTACGAAGATAATTCTCTGTTGTTTCAACAACTCCAAGACAATTTGGCCACGGAAATGTTCACCTTTGTGGCTGGGGAGAGGAGCTATGCTGAAAGTGTTATTCATGTTAGTTGAAAGTTATAATTAAGTGCTGATTTGAGCAAGAAATTTCATTTAATTCTACCTGTACCTGGGAGGGGGGGGGGCTAGTAGGCCCGCGCCCAATAAAATCTGTTCTACTATTGCTAATGAGTTATGAAACTTGATATGCATTCAATAAAGTAGTAATTGTTACCATAGTGACATCAAAATTGCTGATGTTAGCATTTTCAGTCAGCATTTTTAACTGAAAATGCAGTTTTAGAAAAAATCTTCAAAGAGCTGTATCTCACGATTCGAAAAACATTTTTCTCATCTGTTTGATGTATAGTAGCCAAGGGAAAGAGCTTTCGTAAGTAACTACTTAGATTTTTATGAAAATGTAGTCCTGAGCCTCTACATCGCGCCAAAAATGTCAAAATTAATTTTCTTTGTTTTGGCGTCATGATAAAAAATATTGATGTCAGCAGAATTCTTTTCTAACAGGAGAAAAGTCACAAAGTTTCAGCTCAATTGGATAACGGGTTATAAAAAGTAGTATAAAAAAGTTAAGAGCGCGGGCCTACTACCCCCCCCCCCCCGTACAGGTAGAGGTTAATTTTATGATAATATAAGAAGCTAAAGAATAATGATTTTTGATGTATTTATTTTTCACCGTCAGAATGAGTAGAAAATTTACAGTGAAAAATATAAAACGTGAAAACAATGAAAGGTGTCAAAGTCAATTAAAATCTGAAATAATAAATACTTTAAAAATTATCATCGTGATGCATGGATTAATTTTTTTTTAAATTTTCGTAAAATTTGTTGATACGAAGACTTAAGATGTGCAGATTTTCAGTCTTGAAATTGGTTCAAAACATTTCTTAGGCAACAGGGCAAAAGACACAATGCGCCCTTTCGATTAAAATGACGAATCTTGTCGATTAGGATTCCAGTGGGGTTGTTTCAACTCTTTAGAGCATTCAGATTTTCGCTTTTAATAGCTTAGTATTAAAAACGAATGACCTTTATTCTTAGATTCAATGCAACCAGATTTCGCGTATTTTGCCCAAGAATTCCAACATTTCAGATTTCGGCTGTGCAAAGGTTTTTCCTCTTTTTCAAAACGTATTTTTCTCCTCTTTTAGTTAATGGAATCACAAATGAGGTATCACAAAGCAGCCTTTGAAGTGCTCGAACAATCTCTACCTACCGTCCGCAAACAAATGAGTATGTGAAAGTTGTTGATCTCTGGTTTGATTGAAATAGTTATCGGTTGAAATTGATTTTGGAACTACTGTAAACTCTACCAAGGAAAAACTTTATGTGAGAGAAAATTTCTCCCTTTGTCTTTTTACCATTATTCTCCTCTTCTTCTTTTAGACGATTCCATGTTCCGTCCGGTATTCGGTTGTCCGCTAAATGATCATTTGCACGTATTGAAGCGTGAAATTGCCATTGTCTTAGAAGAATGTGTCTTGTTCATATTAGATAATGCGATGGAGTGCGAGGTGGGTCTTTAGTTGTTGTTCCTCTTTCGAGATTCCTTTTTTGATGTAATAATTTCAATTTGTACAATCTAGTTTAACTGACTAGTTTATTTTCCCAATTTATACAGGGTCTTTTCCGATTGGCTGGATCGTCAACTAAGATTAAAAAATTAAGGGTAAGGTGACTGACTTGATTTTCGTATCCCTTTTAATAACACTGGCCCTTACTTTTGCGAAGTTACCACTGTTTTCAGTAGGTGTAATTGGACCGACGCTTGTATACGTAAAGAAAACATTGTCTAATGTCTCATACGTATTATTCTAGGCTTGTTTCGATGCTGGCATGGTTTGCATCGAGGAGTTTACAAATGAAATTCATGTTGTAACTGGTAAGGCTCTATATTCATTGCATTTCATGCTTATTTTCTTTACATTGTGAAGCTTTGAAAGCCGGAAAAATCATTAAAAACCCGAAGTGCAGCGATTTATTTAGAACATAATCACACATAGTCACAAGATTACCTTTCAATTGTCAATCACGCTCCTCCGCAGAGGGGTGACTATTTTCTAAATACGCCACAGAGGTGTGGAGAAGTGTATTGACGCAGCACTCAATATTGCACGCCTTGTCAATAGAAAAACAGCACTTTTCCACTTTAAGCTTTCTTTTAAAGTGTTGACAAAATTTTACTTTTGAATTTCAGGTGTACTCAAACAATACCTTCGCGAACTACCAGAACCCATTTTGTTGATGTCATTGTACGATGAATGGATCACTGCCAGCAAGTATGTAGATTCTGTGTGAAAACCCGAATCGGATTTCCCTATTATTATAAACTACCCGAATCGGAATATCTGATTACGGTAAATAACTATACGAATCGAGATTTCTGATTATTACAAAACTATCCGAATCGGAATTCTCAATTAGTATGATTTTCCCGATTATAAAAAGCTACCCGAATCGGAATATTAAATCCATTTACACAACCTGAATCGAGATTTACCATGGTTTTTCTAGCAGGTCAAATGTTTAAAAAGTTAACGTGGAGGAGTATTTTCTTTACGTGTTAAGTCAATATCAAAACACTCCTCCACATCAGTTATTTAGAGTATTATTTCCAGTTGGCTTTTCAAATACCACCATACCTTTTTTTTATTTTTTTATTTAACGATTATTTATAACTGGATAAACACCTCAACTTAAATTCAACAGCTCGTCATAAACGGTAATGTCCGGTAAATCATGAAATAAAATAATAAGTCAATATAATAATAAGACAGATTAAAGTTTGAAAATTGGATGAAAATTTTGAAAAGGGGAACAAATAAACTGGAAGGTGGAAGAAAAGTACCTCAAAAGGGATAATGATAAAAAACTCTTACCGCAATACTGATCAATATAAAATCTGAACTTCCGGTTCAACTGTTAAAAATAAAATTACCCCCGTCCCATCTCCATTGAGGAGTTGATTTCCTTTAATTTTGTCGAAAATATAGGGGGTTGCACTTTACGGAACTGGCGTCTTTGAAATACGTCAACTACTTAATGATGGGGTGTCTTGTTGCGGCATATCTTTTCATTATTAAGCAACTTGAGTAAATAAACTCCATGGAAACGCTGGTTGCTATGGTAATGTACTTTCCTGTCCGTGACAAAAGATTGCTCGTTTGGCAAAAAAAAAATTGCTAGAGAGAGATTTGTTTCGAGGAAATTGAAAACACTATTGTTGTTGTTATTTTGGAGGAAAGAAAAAAATATTCGGACTTCAGAAGTTTCTTGGAAGTAGACAAAGCAAAGAGTTGGTCAAAGTCACTTTTACAGAAGAATTGCATCGTGTTTTCAGAGTTTCACTTTATTGGACATGTGAGTTTGCCAGAAAGATTTGTTATTTACGGTTGTTATTTTGAAGAGGAAAACAATTATATTCGGACTTCGCGAGTTCCTTCGAAGTGTAAAACATCGATTACCAAAGTCGTATTGTAAAGTTTAATAATACTCTACTGGATATTTAAATTTTAGACACACTTTTTTACGTTATCATTTTGTGGAATAAATCGATATGGCACTTTCATTGTCAACGTATATTTACTTTGCTCTGTTCGAGTGTGTTGTTGCTTCATCTCAAAATGCTTCCACGACACGTCCTGTCCGTCGCAGTCAAACCATTATGATCATCGACCTTGAAATGACCTGTCGGCAACTGAGGAGGTTAAACGTCAGTTTGTCGGATTGCACGTGTGAAGCCGTTCAACGCAAACTTGTCGGTTACCCGTGTCACGTCACGCGCACATACGTATGCCACGTAACTACGATTTCAAGAGTCCGTTCCATTGCGACGATCGTTTTATCCATCTGCGGGTTAGTCGGGAACCTTCTTGTACTTATAGTACGTGTCCCGCATCGTAGGAAGGGCGTCCACTATCAGCTAATTACAGGTCTAGCCATATCTGATTTGGTATTTTCCGCACTCTACCTGGTGACGTTGGCACCGCAAGCGGTCCACTGCCGATGGCCGTACGGCCTGTGGTTCTGCAAAATATCCAAGAGCATTCTGATGACGAGTTACGCCATCGATATCGGCATGATACTGATCATCGCCACCGAAAGATACTTCGGCATAGTCCACCCGTTCAGGACGAATTGGTCCGCCCGCAAATGCTACGCCCTCATTTCCATAATGGTTTTTTTATGCTGCGCGGTTGCTACTCCCTTACTGGTCGTCTACACGATCTCCGATGGCGAACGCTGCGTGGAAGACTGGACCTTAGTAACGTCATCTAAAAAAAACAACTTTTCCCTGGTGTACAGCTGGTTTTTATTCCTGGTATTTTTCCTGCTGCCTGTAGTACTCAATGTTTTTCTATACCTGCGGAGCATGGTGAATTTACAGCGCACGGTATTCGGCGAAGAAATGTTACAGAATTTGAATAGTGTCGCCCGCACGCGTTTCATCAAGGACAACCGCCGCGTCATCAGCATCATGTGCGCCATATTGACGACCTTTGTAATACTAGTCGGCCCCAATCATATTGTTTGGATTTACTACGACCACGTCGGTTTGCGGAACGTTGCGTTTGTGACGCAGAGAGTGTTGCGATTGTTGTGCGAACTGACATATACATTCCACGTAGTTGTGAACCCGCTCGTCTATTCGGTCGTCGATTCGACGTTTCGGAAGAGCGTCTTACGACTTCTTGTAGGCAAGCAAAGAAAAGAATCAGTTCAGAGCCTATACCTCCGCACATACTTGAACTGAATGATATAGATATATATGATATTTTGCAATTTTAACCTTAGTAATCATTCATCTTAAAACGTTCATAAATCAGGTTTTCGGCGTGTGGTTATATTGAGCCTAATATGTTAAGAAAATCATTACATCTTTGAGATCTTTGATATGTTTTGTTAGAGTCTAAGGTTCGAATCTTATGGCCATTTGGTTCAAATATTATGTTAAAAACTGACTGCCAATCACCAGTATCAATTGTGCATGTCAAACTATCGCCCACAGTTTTTTGGATAAAGTATCTTTCTGTAGTACATTTAATTTTATTAAATTGGTTAATTATGGTTATGGGTTATTCTACGCCAAGTGGACCAAAATGTTCAAAATTTCCCGAGGTGACCTCTCAGATTTCTTTGAAATTTTCACCAAGTTTTAGTATTATGAATCTCCTAGCTATGAATATGAAAATCCTGAATATTTTTTAAATCTTAAAATTTTGAATTCCAAATAACGGTGAGAACTGATGAGTAGTTGATCTTTAACCTGTTTTGAGCTTAAAACTCAAAATTCGTATTGAAAATTAAGTTATTGTATTGTTTTGTTTTCCTGGGAATTGAATGAAGACAGGGAGGAATTCTTTAAGATACTTTTTTGATATATACTCTGTAATTTCCATTGTCTTAAATGAAAATTTTTATACCGAGTGACAAAATATTATATATTAAAAATGAATGTATAATTTATGTATAATTTAAAATCTTTCTTCTTTACAAAATAAAAAAAAAAAATTGACGAAAAAATAGCAGACTTGTTTACGAAGCAAAGTGACTAAAATAAGACGACACAACAAAGCTTTTCCAGAGAAAATATATTGATTTTAGATTTTAGCTACTACTGTCAAGGCTTACATTTTTAAAACACTGCGTAACTAACATTGTATCTGATTTAAATGAAGAACAAAGGAACATCTACAGATAACAATATGCCATCCTCTCTTGCCTCATCTCTGGTTTGATGAATACCTACTCAAAATATCACTTGGAAATAATGTATATGAATGACCATATAAATACGTAATTTTTCATCATTTTTATCTTATTAAAGAATCAAAGATCGAGATCAACGCCTTCAAGCTCTTTGGACGCTCGTCGAAAAGCTACCTGAAGAAAATAAAGCTAATCTGAAGTAAGTAATTCTTCCTTCAAAAAAAGCCAACCAACACTGTCGCTCAAAAGATTTAGAGCTATACTTTAAAGCAAGAAAGTGTTTCCAAAAGAGGTGTGTTTTTTTGGTTCAGCTTCATCGTTAAAACTTTTGAGATTCGCGGATATTAATGTTTTGTGGGAAAAAGCTACAACTAGTTTTAATGTAAATGACATTTAGTTTCTCAAAAAAAAACATCAAAACTCAGGGGTTTGACCAAATTAGCCACTTGAGGACTGCAAGACCAAATAAAATACTTAGTTGAGAAAAACTTTTGTTTTTAGGTATTTGATATGCTTTTTGGCACAACTTGCCAAAAACTCTGAAGTGAACAAAATGACGCCGAGTAATATAGCAATTGTTATCGGACCCAACCTCCTTTGGAGTGATCAAGATGGCGGGTGAGTTACGGACCTGAATTTTTAAATACAACAAGCGAGTACGGTATAGAGGCTGTTTGTAAGCAAACTTCAGCTGAGCGAAAAAGTTAGAAATAAGGTATGTTTATAAAATACAACAACTTATTTTAAAGTCTTGATACAGAGATTGTACCCAAATTGTCTGTAGTTCACATGCGAATTGTCTATGTCATACTAGCTTGTTGAAATTAAATTTGTAGACGCTTTTTCGGCTACAATGTCGTTGAGAATGATATCAACTTATGCAGGGAGTGCGTCGTGGCATCACGTTAAATTTTCATTTTTTCATTTTTTTTTTCTTATATCCTTTGTTAAAATCTACACCCGCCTGATGCTTATGGCAGCCAATGTCATGATTGAAATCTTGAAAGAAATCTCTTCTTTCCTCCTTTTAGACTCAGTATTGCAGACACAGGAAACATCTCCATAATTTGTGAATCGTTGATCGAGCACTCAGAATGGTTTTTCCCTGGTGGTGAGTTCCCCCTCCCCACCTTATTTATTACTTTCGGTTTGTTTCAACAATATTTCTCCTAGCCAGGATACATGCATGTGCCACTGTTCTCATGGAATAAAAAACAAAACAAAAACAGAAATTAATATTTATACCAAGGTCGCACACATCACGCCAAAAACAAGAAATGTTTCTAACCATTATTTTTAGTTGAGGTAAACCACGACTTTTTATGTCCCGGATCTGGGATCATATCGCGGCAGGGTTGCCAGCGTCCTGGAAAACCCTGGAATTCGTAATGTTCAAAGACAAATATTTTATTATCACGTTTTTATGAATACATTATGCAATTTAAGAATTTTTGATGACCGCGACAATTAATCTATGTGATTATTTACCCACTGGAAAACCCTTTAATTTTAAAAAAATACCCTGGAATTTCCATGACAAAAAAACCCAGCAGAGAAATCGAGAAAAATACCCTTGAAAACTCTGGGATTTGAAACCTAAATTTAGCTGGCAACCCTGCGCGACCCGTCTCTCTTTCTTCACGGATTTTTGAGTTGTATCAGAGCTTGTTAACTTAGCCTCATCCT